>VWZV01010970.1:283922-380651 GCA_013397155.1 Irena cyanogastra
TTTTTGGTGGGAGAAGGAAGAAGAGGAATGCAGTAGATATACACAGGACTTTTCAAAATAGAACAGAAATTCTGTCTGCTGTGAGCTTTGCTTTTGAAATCCCCCCCTTTTTTTGGAAGGGGCCTGAAACACGTTTCAGGAGGAGGGGCTTGCTCTTATATTTGGTAAGTGTAAATACATCCATAAGAATTTTTAGAGGTTTGCAGTTCTTTGTGTTGCCTGTTGCTCAGAAAGCCAAATCCAGCTTGTTAAAGCTATTGCCAAAGTCTGTATAGCCAAAAGGGACCAGCAATTTCCCCCAACCCCTACTAGCAGCTTCCCAGATGAATATGCTATGCCTGAGTTTCTGCAGCCAAGCAAAGCAAAGCAGTCATGCAGCTTTTGTGGCACTTGAAGCTTTTTATTCCAGTACCACAGAAAAAATGGCAAACACTCAGAAAAGTCAGGCGGGGCAGGGAGGCTGCATTTCCAGGATCTGTAACCCCTTTTCCCTCATTCTCTTTCAAATTGTTTGCAAACCCTGAGTCAATTTTTGCGTTGGCCATTTCAAACTAAATACGTTGTGGTGGGGTCTGTGTGTAAAAGGCAGCAAACTGCAAGAATGAGGCTTCAGCACTATAATAACAGAACAGCCAACAGCCTATGAAGCCAGGGACAACCCTGCAATAAACTAGTGTATCCAGAGCTTTAATCACAAGTGACCTAGCAATAACAAATCAGTGTGTGCCTGTGGGTGTGGGAGAGAGATGAGCAGACGTGAAAGGGATGCATTCCCAGAAAGGCAGAGAAAGAGAACAGAAATATTGAGGTGTGGAGGAGGTAAACAGGAGGAACATGTACTTTGATTGTGTTGTTTGTGCATGTACCTTCTAAACAGTTGAAGCTTTCTTCCTGTTTCCTACAACTTGTGGAATTTCATGCATTTGCCAAATGTTGAAACAGGAGCAAAAATCAGCATCAGTTCTTCTTGAAACACAATTAAAATTGCATGAAAACAGCAAACTGTTAATAAACACAACATCCAAGTCAGAGTTGTTATCTGCAGGCTAGTTGTGGTAGTAGTGAGGAGCCAGAGGTAGGATGTCATAGGGGGATGAAACTAAATAAAAAACAAATGGAAGTTTACAGAAGTAAATTGTCAATAAGGTTAGTTTTAAAGGGATGTGGTTAAAGAGAAATATCAAATGGTGCATAGCAGAGATGTGTTAATGAATTGCAGTCTTTCCAGTGACAGAAGCAAGCAAAATTGTAGATGTGGAGGTATGATTCTCCTGCCATATAACTGAAAGGTTATCTCACAGCCTCCAAGACTACCTTCTTGGATGTAAATGAAATGGAGCTTTGGTTAGGACTGCTGTGCGTCTCCCAGGGACAAGGAGTGGCTGAAATGGCAAGAGAAGAGTGGACATGCGTACAAATGGAGTGATTCATGACTATGTGTATCCTCTGTCCAGGGGAAAGACAAATGTGTCAACACAAACAGAACTGCTACTTCGTAATCCTTAGTGAAGTTTTTTTTTTTCCTGTGACCCCTTTGGGGCCATGTTTGTGCACAGCCTGTGTGCTGGAGGCTGAATTGGTTCCTGAGTGCACTTAGTATTTAAAGACATTAATAATTTAGGGCTGTCTGCCACAGCTTCGTTTGATGTAATTGGGGTTTCTGACCTCCCCAGGCTCTAATTCCCAAAAAGCAAGGGACTGGAGAGCACAAGGGCAAGGCACAGAGAGTGCTCAGCTCTGGAACATCCTACTTGTCCGTGTATGACTGTGGACTCCAGGGAGAGCCTTCCAAAGGGACTGAGATTAGTATTTGGCAAGGATGAGAGTTATTTTACTGAAGTCCACTTTTTTATCCAACGTCTTCACCATGTTGCTGTTGTGGAGCCAGAGTGGTTAGGGGTTCAGAACAAACATTGTTCTGCTTGCTTCCCATATCTTCTCATATTTAAGGAGGTTGATGAGTTGTTGGGTCTCTGCCATGTAAATAGAGCCTACATGTAAACAGTGTGCTGTCTGGTGTGTCATTAGCCAGTGCCAGCCTCATAGGGCAATAGAACCGACTCAGGAGGTAACAGCAATGCTGGAGTTTACAGCAAAGGTCAGGGACAAGAGAGCAGCCCATCTTTGGGGAAGGCCGTAAATTGTTGCAAGTTCAAACTGGAGAAAGGAGCAAATGGCTGTATTTGTTTTCTCCTTTTCTTCCAGGGCTGACTTGGGAGGCTGAGTGGCTGAAGTCACTATGTACTGAACCTTACACATTCCAAACAGCGTACTGATCAAAGCTGTTCAGGGATATTGGTTGTGTAGAACTGGGAAGTGGTGTCCTGTGTGTGTTGTCACATTAAAGGCTTTTTTCTCCTGAATCAAATTTGGGCAGTGTACTGGCATAGGACTACTTCCCTCTCCACCCTGCCCAGGCCAGCTGGCTCATGGCTCTAGTGTTTAGCAGATGTGTTTCGGAGTGGGTGCATATCAAAGGTGACCACCCTCTCTTGAAATTCTTAGTTTTACTTAAAGTGCTGTTGAAAGAGTAGTTATTTGTGCAGAGGATGAGGAGAACTGGAAAGATAGAGGAGGTCAGTAAGTGCAGCTTTGAGCACATATACAAAACTCCTTCATGGAGGGTGGCAGGAATGACAGAAATGACAAGAGCGGTGGGTTTGTAGTGTGGTGCTGATAAGAGGCAGATGGCCATTGCCTCTCCCTGAAATGGCACAGGAGAGATGAGCCCAGGCTCTCTCTTAATCCCCAGCATAGGATGGCTCCCGAGAGGCTGGTCCTGGCAAGCACATCATTACCCTATACTTTCAAGGCCGAAGTTGCCCAATGTCCCCTGTGACCTGGGAGAGCTGCATGCACAGTGGAGGGCAGTCTGTGCACCCAAAGGCTCCCAACTTCCACTACTGCCAAATGAAGGAAGCCAAAACTGACTTTGCTTTATGGTGCCAGGATGCAGCTCAGAGGATATGCATATATTTTTCTAAGCTACGCAAATTGACACAGCAAGCAGTCCCAGCATGGGAGGAAAAGGTAAAACATAGTGACCTCATTTCAACAGGAAAAACTTGTCCATCATGCAGAGAAGTTAGTAAAAAGCATGGTGATTACATATGTGCCAGCAAATAACTTCAAATCCTAAGTCACCCATGCCTAAAAAAAGCAGTGCCTGTGCCCATTTGGAGGAAAAGATAGTGCTTCATAGTTTTTCCTTTCAGTCTGTGCAGCCTCTGAGTCCTGTACAGCCAACTTCCTTCCTTACCAGAGGCAAAGAGTTAATTTCAGGAAGAAAGATAATTTCTCTCTCTTTGGATGATAAAAATTACAAGGAAAAATCCCAGTGTGCTTGGCAGTATTTGGAATGAAGTTGTTAAGTCCCAACTTTGCACCTGAAAATTAGCACTCTCATAACCAGGACCTGTAGTATCTCAGTTGGAAAGGTGAAATTCCAAATCTGCAGGTAGCACATTTTTGTGAAATTTAGCAGTTGCCCTCAGAAAAGTATATTGTCAATTTCCTTTTTAATTCCCATATCCTTATATTTTATTTTGTTTCTGTTTTTCTTTCTGCTAAAGATGAAGCAACAGTTTCAGAGCTTTAACTTCTGGGAGCATCAGACACATTCAGATTTCTAATTGGATTAATGCAGCAAAATAATGAGTTAAATCAAAACACACACAAACCAAAACATTCCTGTTTTCTAAGAACGCTTGGTTCCAGATTCAAACATATTTAAATTAAATTCTTGTTTCTGCTGCTAGCCAGAAACCGTGGTGAGATAAATGAAATCATATTGGGGGGGGGGGAAAGGAAGCAGAAAAATTCTCAGTGTAACAATGTTTCTTTGGCTGCCCTGTCAGGGAAGGAAAGAGAGGAGTATTTCTGTCCACTCTGCTTTACAAATGGCTAGGTACACTAACTTACTTTGTTTTCTTCTGAAAGAGTTGACTTTTTCAGGAAACAGACTACTGTCATGATCTGGTACAAGAAGCTTGTGTTATTGTCTGCCTGGCCTCTCTTACTGGGCCAATCAAACATGGCTTTCAGCAAAAATGCTGCCTGCCTCCACTGTCTTGTGCTCAGTTACTAGCAATGATGGGCTTCTGTAAGAGCTGTTAGGAAGGCCTTGAGTCTCACTGTGACCAAAGTCTCACAAGATTGTGAAAAGCAGATTGTATGACAGGGTGACGACAAGGCAAAAGAATGGACCTGATGGAAGGAGTAGGTGGCAGAGGAGAGGGAGAATGGATCTACTATGTGCTTATCCTGCACAACCTCATGTAATCACAAAATTCCATGAGGAAAAATTAAATTCCAGTCATTTGTGTTTCAGTGAAAAGGAAAGTGAAAATCTGGTGACAGGAAGGAGAAAGTTCCACGTGTTGGACTGAAGTTAAAACTACTATATAGATGATTCCTGACTGAGGCCTTGGTTTGTGTATGGGGTGGTACAAACCACTACCCCAGTAGTTCCCCCAGCACCTTTTCAGGGTCACAACAAGCCTCAAGGAGTGCCAGAAATGCACCTTCAGCCTGAGTGGACAAGTATGGTGGTCTTTATCCCTGTTACAGGAGCAGCAAGACTTGAGACCTGGAGTCACACAATGGGTCTGGTTGTCTCTTGTTACTATTGTACATGGTTGTGACACCATCGACAGCAAAAGATTCACTCTGACTAGTGACTGTGTGTAAAAGAGGTGTTAACCCAAGGAAGTCCATAGCAGAGCACAAAACTGAGGACTTCCAATGGCCTGGTACAAATTTGTGTTGTGACATTGTATTGTTTTCTTTCATCTGTATTGAAAAAGGTGAACCCACACTTGCAGTGAGCAAAACCTTGACAGCATTCTCACCTCTGTTGCACCGCGTCAGCTGGCACCTCCTCTCCTCTCTGGGCACATATTCTTATTGCACAAGAAACCACGAGCACCTTGAGGCTGCACTGTTGCAAACAGAACAGCACAGTGTTCTGTGGTCACACCAGGGGGACAAAGTGCGGAGCCCTTTCCTCCTCCTGCTCCTGCTCCCAGGACAGACGCCATCAGCTGTCTGTTACTGCAGGTTACCATGGGCCTTGTCCCTGCATCTCCCAAAGTGCATCTTAAGTTTCTGGCAGCCGGGCTTGGAGGACCCAGAAACAGACCTTCTGCCTGCTTTGGCAGCTTCACATCGTGCCTGCCTAGTGCTGACCTTTCCTGCCCTCCGGCCTCTGCCCTTGCCTCTTGACCTGTGGGATTATTCCTGCTGTGCCTTCTCCAGGTGAAGGCCCCTCAGCTGCTGCTGTCTTATCGAGGGTGACTATGAGAGAGGAAAGAAGAAAATCCCCTACCATGACTTGCTTTTGTGGTGGGCAGAAATCAACACTCCGGGCACACTGCTGAAGTGCCGTTGGAGAAGCACTGTTATCCCTCCATGCACTGACCTCCCCCAGGCCACTATTTCCTCTGCACAGCATGCTCCGCTGCCCTTGTTTTCAGCCATGAGGGGCCTTACGATACCAAATTCTGTTCATCCTGCCCTATTTTCTCATTTTGGTCTGAAGAACAAGACTGGAGTTGGGATTTTAGCTGGAGTTTATCCTTGCCCAATCCTCATCTCTTGAAGGACTGGCTGCCAGTAATGAGATGAGTCGCTTCCTTGGTTACTGCACCACAGGCCGCGGGTGCTGGAAGGGGGAAGCAGGGGGGATTTTTCATTTGTTTGTTTGCTTTTCCCTGAACCGTGACGCTCCGGGCAGTGCTGAAGGCAGGATACAAGACCTGATGGACAGGATCTGGATTTAGCCCATTCTCCCTCCCCTCTCTCAGAGGAGTGGGCTTGTGGCCCCAGCAGTCTTTCAGACCCTGCCAGCGGGGGAGTGAGAACTAGGCCCACGGATTGCATCAAGAGTCTTTTTTCTGGTCATGCTGGTTGGTTATAATGAGAAAATATTCCAAATTCCTAGTGAAAAATCCTTTCTTCCTTTCATTATTACTGGGCCAGACAAGCTAAGCTAGCACCGGAGCCCTGAATAGTGGCTAGCTAATGGTGCATACAGTAGTGCCAGGGTGGGAGGCAGGGCTCCTGAATCCTCATCCCAGCATAGCTCTGTAGTTTGTAATATAAACCCCAAAAAAATCAGCTAACTCATTGTACATTCTGTCTGAACATATCTGGGCATGAAACAGGA
Source organism: Irena cyanogastra (assembly GCA_013397155.1). Taxonomy (NCBI): domain Eukaryota; kingdom Metazoa; phylum Chordata; class Aves; order Passeriformes; family Irenidae; genus Irena; species Irena cyanogastra. The sequence continues at coordinate 290,089 of VWZV01010970.1, forward strand.
TCAGTGATACAATCCTGAGTGTTGTTTAAAAGCTCAGTTAGCTAAGTAAGTAAAAAAGACCTTGCAGTGAAAGATACTTCAGTGCAAAGTGGTGGGACTATCTCAAGTTTCATTTCTGAGCAAAGCTGTTTTCGGATGCAGGAGCAAGTACCTTAAAAATGTCCTTGGTTAGTTGTTGTTGTTTTGGTTTTTTTTTAATTCCTCTTCCTCATGTGTTACAGAAATTTAACTTATGTTCTAGACAGTACGTTAGATCCAAAACAGATGAAGACTTCAATTCAAGGTGTCTTGCCTCACCACTGAGGCATTTGTAGCAAGGTGTGACTGGAGGTAGTCAGGAATGCAAGTTTTTCTGGAGAATGTACTGATTAAATCGTATTGGTGGACTGTGAAATGTAAACAAATTAATATTTAGGAAAGCTTTTATGATTTTTCAGCTGCAAACCTGAATATATGCTCACTGGTTAATAGACTTGTCATTGAGGCATGAAGACAACCTCACAAGCACTGAACTGAAGGGATTTAGCTTCATTTATGTCTGACTTGATTATCTTTGCTTCTTTCTCAGGGTTTTTTTAATACTTTTTTTTTTCTTTTATGATTTAGATTATCATGTTAACTCTTGGGAACTCTGAGAAATAGGGTTTTTCTTCTTAGGAGAGGGGCACTAAATTTCTTACACAATTCGTTTTATCAATATGAAATCAACAGCGACACTAAAGTACTCATTCTCACTATAGGTGCACTTCATCTGCGCATAATGAAGAATAGGATCCAGGATTTCTGTATATACTATGTTGCCAGTTTCTGTCCTGTTATGTAGAGATAAGCTTCAATTCCTTCTCCGTATGTTTCTCATTGTCCTTTTTATTTTTGTTTCAAATCACTGTTTTTCCATGCTTTTCTTTAGCCTTCTCTAAATATTTTTAAAATACTCATTAGCTTCTTAATAATCCTCTTAGATAAGTAAAGGTCTTTTAACAGTGAAATCTTCTCAAGATGAGAAACATTAGGTACAGAATATTAAAAAACGTAATTACTTAATGAACTCAAACATGCTTCAAAACTTCTAAGTAACTTTTCTTATCAGCCTTTGAGCATTCTTTAAATGAAAAACATCAACTGTGTGATGGTGGGCAAGGAGCAGATACTGAACATCATCATTTTGGAGGAAATCCCTGGAAATTCCAAATACCCATCATAGCTCCAGATGGCCTGAACATAATGTTTTATATTGCAGTATTTCCACAGATTTCTGAAATGGTTTTGAGACATTTCCAGATGTCTTGACTGGAAAAAGTGCTGCTAAAGGCTGAAGCTTGGATCACCACTATAAAGATGTAAGGACATCATGGAAAAAAATCCTATCCTTCTTTCTCTTGGTGCTTATGTAGCCCCTATCAAAATAGTATCTGAGCATCTCATGCGTATTTAAAAATAGAAATAACAATAACAAACCTTCTGTCTCTCTTTTCTTCTCAGTCTGTAAGTGAAATAGCTTGATTTGTTCAAAGGACTTTTTCCTTGTGGGTTTTAAATATTTAGCTGTGGTTTTCCAGTTTATCTACTGTTCCATTACTCCACTGAGAGGAGGAAAGAAAGATGCCATTTCCATTATTTCGTAGAACTCAAAAAGCCACAGTGTTATTTGTTCCCTCTACTGATTCTCATGTTGAACATAACCAACACCATTCCCAGAGTTGTGCATTCATGACTTTATTGATGTATAACCAGGGATGTTTTGGCAGGACTCAGTGTTGTGTAAGTCACATGTGATGTTAGAAGAACATTTATATAGGAGGGCTGTGTATGTTAGTTGCAGCCATGCACAGGATGGGTCTGGAGGTTTAATATTTAACTGTAGAATATGTTTGAGAAATCATTATATTCTCTTATTAATATTCTGTGAACTTGATAAAGTAACATTATGTTACACAAGGGTCATTTTTCTCTCTTCTGTCTCTCTTTCTGGACTCAATATAAAGCACACTGTTTTAATAATTGGCTTGATTTTTTAATTCAAATTTCTACTTTCTCCTTTGAGATAATGGTACAGTTCCATGTTTTCTGCATTATTATTGTTTGAAAAGCAGTGTAGAGCATTGCAAAGGAGTTTCCTGAAGCTACTGAAATTTATGGCCACTGTTAGCACTTCTCCTGAGGGAGTTTTGAAGATTCATCCCTTTTACATGTCAAATTTCTTAAAATTGTGTCCCTGAAAAAATCCAAAGGCCTTAAACTGAACAAGTCACTTGTGCCAAGAAAGGTGGCTTGTGATTAACTAACCAAGATGCTGCATAGCAAGTGAAATCAAAACTCTTCAAATCATCCCAAATGCAGTACCTACTGAAAGTAAAGCTTGAAGCCATGAGAGTGCACATCCCACTGTGATTCCAGTCCTCAGCATTGTACACTCACGTGTCCATGGCCTTGAGCAGAACAGGGCCATGTTCCTTAAGTCACTGTGTAGACCAGTTTTTTTTGACTGTCATGGTTGTTTCCATGTCCTACATCAGGAGATCTCGATGCTCTGTGCCACTGTGACAGAAGTCTGTTCTTTGACCAGGATGGTAATTGCTGGTGTGGCTAAATTTCACCTCTCCTGGCAGCATCACCTCTGTTTTTCTGTGGTCGACTAAGCAGCAGGGTTTTTCTTTGGCCCTTTTTTTTCCGAGCTGAGGAATTCAGATGTCTGGGATACAGTGCTATCTGTTGTAAAGTGAATGCAGTATATAGCTAGGTGTCATAAATGCTCTCCTGGCATTCAAGGGTGCCATCTCTCACACAGTTAATACATGTCTTATGGTATGGGAAAGATAACTGAGCCATGTGGCCCTCTGTGGTTTCAGAAGCGTGCTAGTGTATCATGACCCTTTGGGAGGAGAAGGAATGTGAGATGAGTCTTGATCTTTTACATTCACTGCAGCTAAGTGTTAAAGAGAGGCAGCAGCATTTTGTGATCATTACAGCTAAAGATTACTGAGAACTGCTATTGTTTGAGTACTTTCCACCCCTTTCCTCAGTAAAAAATGAATTTCCATATTAAAAAATATTTCTCTTTCAGAAGTGTCACATTATTTCCAAGTTGCACAATCTAACAGTAGGAAAAAGTAATTATGAATAATACAGAAACAGTCCTGTTTCAGAAATAGGATGCAGCTATTTGTCTGAATGCATCATCTGCAGTACACTTTCTGAAACATTGACTTTCCCATAAGAACCTCTGTGATGCTTCCAGTTCCTTTTTACCCCTAAAAATGTAACATTTTCTTCTGCTGTCCAAAGAAGGATCTCACAACTAATAATAGTTTTAAAGACCTATCAGTGTTTAAGTGGAAACTTCAAAAAGTGCTTTTCTTTTGTAAGTTGGTTCTGCCAATATGGCAATTTTACTGTCATTCTTTAGTGAAAATACCTCTAGTCTGGAAACAGGATATCTTGCCTGTCTCTGTGCTTGTGGTATCTAATAATGCAATTTTTGATTTGGGAAATGATTCTCCCTCTTCTTTACAAATTCAAGCACATACAAATATTCCAGCAAGAGTCTGCCAGCTCATGTGTACAAAATGCAGTACTCCCATCGCTGTTCTCCTAAGTCCTTTATTTACACCCATCCGCTTTGGGATCTACTTTGGAATCATTCCCACTATGGTAAGAACCTTTAAATGACTTAAGGAGATTTAGGTGAATGGCTTAGTCTGCCTTTATTCTGGCCTAATTCTCCCTCATCTTGCCCCTGCCTTATCTGCCATTGTGTACAATTTCCCCACCACTGCAGTAACCTTCATCTTCTTTTACCTTCCTTTCTCTCTGCTCATCTAATTCCAGGCACCAAGCTCTTCCTCTCTACCTGCAAGGCAAATTCTGCTCTTTTAAGTAGTTGGAGCATGGGAGTAGAAATTTCATGAGTAATAAACCTGACACCCAAATATTGGTCAAGATGCTTTAAATTTTGTCTCTTGATTGTTTCCCTGCGTGACTAAGCAGAAAAAATAATTTCTGGTTAAATGTGGGCTTAATTAGATGTCGGTCTATGAGCTACTAACATTAAAAATACAGGCAACAGTATGGGTGCTGGAGAGTTTAACCACAAATATCTCTTTCAGTGCCTCTCTTTTTCTTTTAACTTAATTAACAGACATTATTCTTCTAACTTTGTAACTTAGTAATTCTACAGCTTAAAGTTTATGAAAGACACCACAGCAGATTGTCTGAAAATATAATTGTGTATTATTAAAATTATGGCTAAAAAATTTACTTTGTGCATTAAAAAAGTAATGAATATTTTGCCCTTCTCAGCCACTTGGCACTAAGCATCCAAACCCTGCAGTTTAGGCCTTGATCCTTTACTCATCTGTATTCCTCATATCATATGACTGAGAGGTTATTTTGCCTGAATTCATGAAACATTGCCTAGTTACAGGCAACATATTTTAGACATAGCTCTCCAAGAACTTCACCAAGAAGAGAACATACAATGATCCTTGTTTTATGGTAGACACCATGTAATACAGTATATGGTAGGGTGTAGCATTAGCCGGTCAGGGATTCCTGGCTCCCTTCTCCCTGGTCTAATAAGGGGGAGCATTAATAGCGGTCTCTGCATCCTCCATTTTACAATATGGAGAGGCAATGATAATGGTCCTTTAAACAAGCCTCTTTATATTCACTGCTTAAATCAAGGGAGATGCAGAAGGCTATAGCATGAGTAAGGCTAGAATGAGTTTTCTAATTCTTTCATGCTTAATAACTTCTACTGTTTATAGCAGCAGAAAGAAGTGTACTTACACATTGACAAGCATGTGCCCACAGCACATACTCAGCCTTTCATGACTGAAGTTGCATGCATGTACGAGACAGCAGAAATGAAACCACTGTGAGTCCTTTAGGATTTATAAATGACAGAGGACTTAAAGAGTTAAGAAAAACCCTCTGCATATACCTGGTGTATAAAACTGTCATGTAATCAAATGCAAGGAATGCACTCCACTGTGTACATTAGCAAACACTCCATGCAAGCCGGCTGGCAGAGGTTCAGGGTTTTCAGTGCTGCCTTGTGTTACAAAGGCCTTCTTTGTTCTCTCAGCTCTGTTTTAAGTATCTGATGACTATTCCACACCGTGTTAGTTCCAAATCCCCAGCTTCACTGCAAACTCTTTACAACAGCATATTGTGGGCAGATTGGATGGGGACGGGCTGGTAGAATGTGGGTATCTCCCCTTTCTTTGCTTCTCAGGCAAGTACTCTCACCAACTCTGCCATCTCCCTGTAACTTCTGTAGCCCCTTGTGCAGCCACTTGGATAGTGTTCAAAGCCAGAAGAAATCACTACGGTATGCAGAAATTGAACTTGGACCCTCTGACATGGCAACGGCACTCCACAAATGTGCATCAGGATGGGTGTAGTCAAGGTTCAGCCAAGGAAGAGCAAATGAATCAAAGAGTGTTCTTGCAACAAATATTTTTGGTGAAACTTGTGCTTATACTGTTTTTGGCTGGATCTTGCCTGAGCATGCTAGCCAAGTGGGATTTGGCTTTGAAAAAAATGAGATTAAAGATTTCCTATGAACATGCACACAGAAAGGCAGGAAGTGATGCTGATGACTCAAGAGATGGTGATGTTCCTTCTTGATTTGGAATTAAAGCACTTCCCTGGGAGGATGTTAACACAGCAGCACACATCTCAGCCACTTATATTAGATGATGTGTTAAGCCAGGGCCTCATTTCCTCATGCTTGTTAAGGATGCTTTTTCGTAAGACTTTTACTTATATTTTAGTTAGAAAGGTGATGTTCTAGCTTTCTGTACAAGGCACATACGTGGTATTGTTTTAACTGCTACATTGATGCTCATGCTGTTCAAGAGCTGTTTTTTCATTCCAAAGAAAAAAATGTTGCTTGAATACATGAAGATTCACAATAATAATATGCATCTTCTTCTTGGTCCTAAACCTACTAATTCTTTTCATGAAGAATACCTCTGGTTTGCTGTATAAATGTAGAGTCAGTGTTGTTTCCTGCAATGTTTTGGGTTTTCTATGCATAGGCACCAGATAGGAAATAAACAGTAAACTTCTCAAGTTAAGAGGAGATTTTATGCAATATTATCTCAGTGGTGCTGCCCACTTTGGGCAACTAATATGAAAAGAAACTAAGCTGCACGGTTTCCCATTCTGTTACTTGTTCCCCAGAAGCTCCTTGGCATCCAGTACTGGTGTGCTGGAAACTCAGCTGTGCAGTGAGTGGCTCTAGTGTGTTCTAAAATAAACAAACCTGCTTTAATTCAAATTTCTTAATTTCACATGCAAATATTTCATGATAGACTCAGTAAGAAACCCTTTCTAAAGCAAAACCTATTTATTAAGAGCCACTTGGAGGCTAATTGTAATACTTCTGCTTAATCCCTTAAAATGTACGAAAGCTAGGATCATTGAAAGTAAGGTTTACAACACTACAGAAGCCTTGCAAGGCTGTATTTGCCACTAAAGAAATTGTATAATTGTGTAATGGATTGCATATCAGAATTCTTCAGGGGGCTTGTGATGTCTGCTTAGGCTGTGCAGACATTCTTCTCTTTGCTATGTTTGCTTCCCTAGTATAGGACTGAGTAGAAATAGGAATGAATATCTCTATGGTAAAGTATTAATATATGGTGAGAGGGTGTTATTGTCATCTTACTCAGAAGGGATATAACGAAAGCATTGAAGGGGTCTCTTGGTGAAGTCTTCTCTTACAGAAGTCTGTACTGGAGTCAGAAATTGAATCCACATGTTGTATGGTCCAGTCTTATTCAGTAAACTGTTGGCTCTCACATTGCATACTATCTCCTGTCACATACAGTGCCCCAGGAAAGTTCACAAAAAAGACCCTGTTCCATTGGGCAGAGAGTGACCAGACAGTGAGTGTCTTACTTTTAAGTCTATAGCAGGGACTATGAACAGTGTACAGGTCCCTTTTACAGAAGAAGAAAATACCATGGGGCTTTTAAAATGTTCTCCCAGAGTCTTTTGGAAACTCTGTATATGAAAGGGAATCAGTTAGCCTTTTATGATACTTCCAAGAGATCCCTGCTTCCTTTCCCTGCTGTGGCCTCTTTGCTGTCACATTTCAGAGATAGTCCTTGGGCAGTGCGTAGTCATCCACTGGGTCTTGGTCAGTTCAACACATCTGAATGAGCAAAAGGTCAAAGAGGGATTGGCACTAGAGAAATCTTTTCCCTTGTGCACTAGATTCTTTTTTTTCAGGATTTTTCAGACCTTTTCCTCCCTCTTTCCAGATCTCTATGTGTCAATAACTGCTTCTCCTCAGCCTGTTGCTTCAAAGCCCTTGCATGTACATAGTGCCCACTGAGCTGTTTCCATAGTGGTGCTCTAGCACATCTGACAGGGAGGTACGAACTCTGTCATTTACTGTCCTTTGGTTTCTAAGTCCATTTTAAGTGTGTTTGTATGGCAAATTTCACCATTTTAGCACAGAGAGAGAGAGAGTTACTTGGCTTTTCCAACTTTAACGTTCACTGGAAGAGATCAACGAAAGTCAAAGTTTTGAGAGAAAAAGCTAAGACTGGTACCTTGCCTCCAGGTGGTGCCTGTGCAGGCTGTCGGGAAATAAAGGTAATGTCAGAAGTGGAAGGACTTAGGAAATGCTCCAGCTGTAAAATTCTCCAAATGTAAACGTATTTGTTTCTACAAGGAGCAAGTTGCTCACTGGAGGAGGGATTCAGCTGGTATTAACCAAGGGAATCTACAAAGAACTGCACCAAAAAAGTGGCAGCCTAAGTAAAAAGAAGGCTGTGTGTTAAAGACTTAACTGTATTTTGTTAGGAATGGCTGAAGTATGCTGCTTTCCTGGCAGTTATTGTTTGGTGGAGCTGAAAGAATGAGCCAGATATTATGCCATTACTTTGAGATGGAACATTTGGGAGAGATTAAATGTATGTGCTCACTCACAAAATACATTTGGGCCTTTAACTCAAGAATAAGGAGTTCAGCAATGAATGCAGAGCCAGAGCAACCAGGAAGGTCAAGAGGGATTCTTGACTCAGGGTGATTTGAGCTGAGCAAGGGGTTATCACTACATATAGAATTTCTCTTTCTACTCCTAGTGAGGACTCTGCATTCCCACAGCAAGAGTACAGGGCCTATTTACTCTCAGGCAGGTTGAATATCATGTGAATCCCTCTCTGATTTGGCTGTGTCTGTAAACAGGTTCTTGCTGCCATTCATAGGAAGATGCAATCCTGATGAAATCCAGCTGTATCTGTCTAGTACTGTACTGATAATGCAGTATCATCTGCCTCCTTCCAAGCTAGAACCTCCCTCTTTGCTTTCAGATTTTACCTGCTGCAGTGGCAGATGCTCTAGTAACTACACATCTCACATTCCAAATCTTCTGGCATCTAACATCTTGGATTTTCCTGTGAGCTACTGCATATTTGGGCCAAATCCTTCAGTCCCATGAGTTCCCACTTAAGGCAATCGTTGCATAATGTGAGCATAGCCAGGCTCTCTCTTGTCTTTTCTCCAAATACCAAGACCAGATCTTTTATGAACTGGTTGAAAATGAGCTGTGGATTGGAAGAAGAGCAAATGAAGTAAAAATTCCTGATATGTACATGTAATGAAATAGCACCTCAGTGCTCCAGCAAAGTACATCCCAATAAAGAGCCTGCAGAAGAAAAATTTCACTGCACTATTTGAAGTGAAAAAATCCTTTGCTTCTTTCCAGTGTAAAATACATCCTTGGGAGGTGTACTGTGTGAAGATTTGTTTTCTTTGACAGTATGACTGTACTGCACTGAGGAAGAAAAAGATTTCAAGTGGCTTTTCTCCACTTTGTTGGCAAGTCAGCCCCTGTATCTCCAAGGATAACAGGAGTGCCTGATACACTGAGCAGATGAACCTTGAAGGATGTGAGAGAAGGTACTATACTGGGATCAACAGCATACCTTTTCCTTCCATAGCATGTGAACATTTTACCTGACATAGACTAAAAATTCCTCAACTGTTTCTTCCTTTTTATTTCTCTTTAAAGAACTTCTAAATATCTTTTCGTGCTTGTGAGGAAGTCTGTATGTATACATTCCCTTGGTAAGTCCCGTCTCTGGGAGACAAGAGAGAAATTTAGATGTAAGTTTTACACTGATTCTGTTTACGTTTACCTGAAATATATACTGCGGTCAGAAAAAATAAAAGTTTTACCAGTGACATGTGAGTTACATACAGTGTACTCCAGACCCTGCTAAGGGGACCTCAGCTCATTAATAGAGTATTTTTATGTGTTTTTAATGTTTGTGGGCCTCTTACAGAAAAATGCTTCCAACAACAATCTGTGTTTAAATGTTTTGCTCTCTAAGATATGTATTTTCACAAAGAGAATGAGTCAATTGTTTCTTATTTTAACCAGGAGTACTTTCCATTTGATCAAAATTGGAAGGGAGCGTCATCTGACAAATGGAACTATAAAACTGATCTTTTTCAAGAGAGTTGGTGTTTTGTTCCTGAGACACACTTTGCATATGTACTGCTAATGCAGTGCTGAATCAAACACCATTCATCAGCAGAGCTGAAGGTCAAGGAACAGGCTTTGCAGGTGCCTTCCTCCAGGGAACTTTTCATACCTGCTGTTTGGTGCAACCTAACCTATTACATAAGTGAGAATTTGCTCTTCTGGCGATTGTTAATGATCTTAAGGATTGTATTACATTGTATTGTATTGTATTGTATTGTGTTGGCAGGGGTGATTTAGAAGAGTCTAGAGTGAATATGAGAGGCAAAAAGCAGCCTTCATCTACTGCCATATGTTGCATGGTGCTGCTTGACTATGAAGATGCCTGATCCTACTCCAAAACATCAGTGGTACAACTGCTCTGCAGTACCCGTAGATAAATCAACATGAAATATATATTTTCTTTTTCCTTTTATATCTATTTTTAAGTAGATTTGAACCTGATGAAAAATACTGGAGTGATTTCACTCTTCTATGTCAAAGCTAAGATGAGTAGAAACCAGGGGAACACTGCACTGACACGAAGGGAAGGGCATGCCTTTTCAGATAGCTGATACCTACTGAGACACAGTCTGGAGCAGACCCAGCTTATGATTTGCTCTTCTGTCGCTGGAAACAAGAGGAGGAAAGGAAAGATTGTGCTGTTTTGGTTGGCAAGAGGACAGCACACCAGCATTTGAAGAACTGACTGCAATTGCAAAAGAGATCTGCCTTAAGATGGTTGCATGGTATCTCTTTTCATCTTCTCAAAAAATCAAACACACAGTAAGTGAAGTCCAATATTAGCTTGGAATGATTTAGACAGATAAGGGCTCCTGGTAGCAAAAGAAAAACTGCACTCCTTGTAGCGACGCATTCATTTTAGGGGAGCTGCCCAAATCCATGTGATTTCAGCCAAGCCTCATTTGGCCCTTGCCTCTGAGTCAGCTCGTAGAGGCACACAGTCTGTCATATATTTAGAAAACTTTTCATTCTACCAGAGAATCCCTCAGGATGTGTCAGTGAGTAGTTCTAACGTCTGCTCTACTTGTTCCTGCTAGGAACAAAACACTATACTACTGGCAGCTCAGTGCATTCCATATGCAGTATTGTGTTCATCTTGGGTTGGTTAGTTGGGTTTTTTTGCTGTTGCTGGTATAGTATCATAGCGAACCTGTCTTTCTGGAGTACAGAGGCAGTAGTGCTGACCTTCTGGCCCAGAAACCTGCCCCAGTCTTACAGTACAGTCTATAAAAGGGTGCTATAGATGGCCCGAGAGGGAGCACAAGGCAGTGATTCACTGGAGGAGTTGTGCTGACATCCTGGACTGTGAAAGCACAGCTGGGGCAGTTTTAGAGCAGCAGTCAGGTTCCAACAGGGAAGCCGGACTTTTATAATTCACACTACAGTCACCTATTGTTTTGTTTCTTGTTTTCTCAAGATATTTAGACATGTCTGGTGGGCAGAAAAGTGTAACACTGGGAGTGCCAGCTCCAGGCAGCCGTAACACTCCCAGGTACACTGCAAACTTCCTCCTCACAGCTTCATTCCTGCTATTTTGCAACAAAGGTGTAGCTCCTGCCTGTGCTTTTGGTCCTGAATCTAAAAACCAAAGCACCTTCAGCCTGGCTTGCACACATTTGGATAATTTTAGTGTGTAATCCCACGCAGCACTTCTGGATCACCTCAAGTTTAGTCAAGAGAGGCAAGGCCAGGATGTGTTTTAAAATGCAATTGAAAATCGGGCTTAATTAAACGGTGTTCTGCAATGATTTTATGATAGCAGCTGAAGATTAACATAATCCTTCATGACTTTTATTTCAGCTAGGATTCTGGACAGAAATCAATACATAAGTACATAAACGACTTTTCACAGCATCAAAAGGATACTGTTAATGAAACCAAAATACTTAGTATTTTTTGGCTGAATAAACCCCAACAATTCTAATTCTCTGGTCTATTAAGCCATGTGAAAGTATAAAATGGCCTTAGGACAATGAGCTACCCAGTAAAGAATACTTCCCACTTAGGGTTTCATTGAAGAGAACAGACAGCAGCCCATTCCCTCCCTTGTAATTGTATGTAAGAAAATAATTTGAAATCAATCTTGTTATGCTTTGTCTTCCGCTGGATTAATACTTTGGGGTGGTCATGTTATGAAAGATAGCTTGGCACATCAGGGGCAAATATCTGCAAATAGCTTGTCTTTATGTGCCCTAGCTTCTCCTCTAACCCACTGTCAGAGAGAGTGGAGAAGACATTTTTACTGTAGTAAAAACATTCCAATAATTTCTGTTACTAGAGAGCTCATGCCAGTTCCACATAGATCCAGAATTGGACATTATGCTATCATAGGAGTCTAGAGAACCTCTTCTTCACTGGTATAATCCACACGGGGGAGGAATTTGGGCTGCAGCATGGATTGTTTTATAGAATCTGAATACTGTCTGAATTCATATGCCAAAAATTCCTTTTATACCACTCAGGGTGACACCTTTCTTTCAGGTTCCAGATGGCCCAGAGCAGATTGTTCATGTAAAATTTAATGTGTGCACTTAATTTCCCATGCTAAATAAAGGTAACCTAATGGTAATGGTAAATGGTAAAATCACCTGCCTGACAATGAAGATGGGAGTTACTTGGTGTTCTAGAGAACACAGATAGAGGAAAAAAGTTTTGATTTGCTTTTTAAAAGCATTCTAGATTGGTATCTTCAGCTCTCTGAATATAACCTACAGTTATATATAACCTCCTCTGCAGCCTCGCCAAGTCCTAGCTGTGTCTTGCTTCTTCCTATGCAAAACCACCAAGACAGATTTTTATTTTAGAATTTACTGAGAAGGTTAAGTGATTCATTCAAACGTCCTGATGCAATAACAGGTTTTTCTTCTTTCTGCTGCCAGTTGTTATCTTTCCCTTCATGGAGTTGGACTTTTCAGGGCTGGTAGTGATCAACAGCATCAAATAACAGTAAAAAAATATGTTATCTCTGCAAGCACAAATGTGCTGTCCTTTTTTCACGCATCTGCACCTTCTGCATATTAGGAAACTCTCTGGCTGCTGCTGGTGAAAATTAGCAATGGGTGGAGATGAGCTAGTGGTGAAAAGGTTTTCCATTCACGGGCAGACTGGGACAAGCAGTGTTTGGCACTGCTCAGAAACCAGAAGTAGAAATCTGCAAGGCTGCAGCAAAATCCTGTCTGGTGCCAGCACACGCTACTGACATCCCCTAACAATAGCGGGTTTGCTTCCTGGCCTGCAGACAGTGTCAGCTCTGCCAGAGTAAGGGCACTCCACTCCTGCTTTCTGTCACTCACTGTCAATACTATAAATGCATGCTTTGGGAGTTTATTTCAGGGAATGTTCTGCAGTTAGAAGGTGCTATGTCAATATAAGTGGGAATAAAGTTTGTAGCCACAGGCTAAGGCCAGGATTTCATGTTACATTTCCATCATGCATTACCATTAGTTACTGCTGCCTTGCCTATTCCTCTGCCTGTGCATTTCACTGTGTAAGCTGTGATCATACATCTGTGTGATCGTCATGTGAGCCACATCTGGGAACATTAGGTGTTTAGATGGTTTTTGTCTAATCAAACTACCCCTAAATCAGTTTGTTTCTTTTATTCACTGCCACAGCATGAATAGAAGCTGTAGAGGGAGTTGGTCTGCATCGAGGCTGGAGAGGTACACCATGCGTGAATGTGTCAATTACGATTTTTAAAAAAGGAATATAAAAGAATAAATGTAAAAACATTGATTCCATGAGTTACTCATGTTTCATTCCTTCTACCATGATGCTAGGGTAGATTTCTGTTTTGAAAAATTAACAATAAGCCAGTGATAATACACAGGAGATTCACAGACAATGTGTTGAATTCCTAGGACTGCTGGTCCCAGCTTTTAGCAAATCAATGGAAGTTTTTAGGTATAGTGAGTGTACCTAATGTACATGTATATGAATACTTGTTAGTAATTGTATTTATTGTTCCATTTTTGGAGAATCATGAACAGAGAAGCAGTCAAATGCACTTAAAGAAAGTGTTATATAATAATTTAAATATTTATAATTAGTAATTTTAAAATGTGTGAGAGTTAACTTTGTATTCACTTGTTTCTACACTTTTCACATCATTGCTGATTTTATAAAATGCATGGATGAGTGATGTTTTTAGCTTCACAAGTGCTAGTATCTCTGTCATGAATGTAGGTGACATGTTGACAGACCACATTACATTTTCATTCCTAGCTAAATAAAACCAAATTGAGAAGTGAATACCTAATCTATTGGTATTAACCTTGCTAATAAAGAGCCTGATGGAGTTAGAAGAATTGAACTGGAATTGTTTTACCATTACTTTTCTTCAAGTACAGGTCATAGGCAGTGCCTGGATAAGCTAATCCTTGTGCAGTTCAGACTTACATATGTGAAGCAGGAGAGTTTTTTGCCTTTTCCTCTGCAAAGAGTTTATGCTTTTGAGCTTTTGCTGTGCAAACTATCTGTGGGAAGTGTCTGCTCACACCTGGGGGAAATATAGAAAGCAAAGTGCCTTTAATTGCTTCTGGAACAGTACAGAGAATTGTTTAGTCTAAATTTACTTGTCTGATTTGTGCTTAGAGACAGAGCTGACCTCTGCCAGAACTACAAAGAGCACCCAGCTGAGGCTGTTAACATCTCTTAGGAAACTGTTCAGTAATGAGCCTAGCTCACTGCCCAGTGCTGTAGTGATTACAGTAAATCCTCATCTTCTGCTGACTTCAGCAGCATGTTTGCAGACAGCAGTTCTGGTTCAAATGGGATCTCAGACCCCAAAGAATGTAAAACATGTATCAAAATCTACTCATTGATAATAGCAGTTTTCTTTAGCAACTTTCATTTGTAATATTTCAAACATATGTTTCTCCTTGAAAACAGGACATGTGTGAGTGCCCTGCTTGAGGGGAGTGTGAGGAAAAGAAAGCTCTTTGCCATGTCTGATGAGAGCAGCAGTACTTTCTTGTCTTTTTCCTTAGGCACTGTGATCTCATCTAGTTGGACAAGTCAGATCCCATCACAGAGCTGTGCTCCACTGTCTGCATTGTCCAGTTAAGTGTCCTTATTTCCCCAGTTCCTATGTCAACTGAAGAACTGATACAGCCATTTACATTACTGTTTCTAACATTGGCCTTGCAGACGGTATTATGGGCGTTGCTACAGTTTCTCTGTAGTTATCTCAACCCTTACCTACTTTTACTTGGCTTCCTGGTCTCTTTGTTTTGTGAATCTCTTATATTGCCCTGTTTCCACTCTGCTTGTGAGGTAGTAAAGGTACCTGCTCCCCATCCTTTCTGTTGCTGGATATCTGTGGGTCTAAAAAGAGATACAATGCTGGTGTCATCTCTTGTATTGTATTGAAAAATTGTTCATTGTTTTAAATTATGCATGTGTATTGTATGACTGGTGAAGTGCATATGAGACACTGCAGAATAGGCACGTCAGTTACAGCTCTGCAGTTTCTGTGGGTGGGTTTGGTGTAGCTCCAGTTCACATGCACATGTATGTTCCTGTTCATATGCACAAATGTTGGTATGTTAATTAGCAGAGTCTAGTCTAGAAACTATGTATTTAGTACAACAAGGAACAAGGTCTCTCCTTTTTATCCTTACGGACAGCACAGTAGGACATATAAGTAATACAGCTGTCTAATACATGGAGAGCCAGCAAGACTACATCTCAAAAGCAGCCTGTAACCTGTACATAAGGCACATGAGAGCACTAATTTAGAGACCCAACTTGAAGTTTACAACTAAGAGGCTATACAGGTCCCTACAAATGTTAACTGATCTCGAAGCCAGATGGAAAATGGCTGCTGGTTTTTGACTTTCTCCCAAACTGCTTGTTACAGAAAGAAGTCCCTTTTTCTTTTTTTGGCTGTTATTTGTAAATACAAGTGAAGTACAGACTGATGGCTAAAGCAGCCAAATCACAGAAGTACTCGCTTCTTCTCAAAATGTCTGCTGCTCTGGTCTGTGCTTCACAGCACAATATTCTGCTCATTGCCTGGCACTGCAGGCAAGACCCAGCTTCTCCTCCCAGCTCACAGGCACCAGATCTCTGCTGTCTTTCACCAAGCTTAGGGAATTGCTACATGTGCACTGGTAACACTTTCTGCTCTCTCTTCTGCTCAACACGTTTGGTATCTCTGTCTTGGCCACGCATCATCTTTTGGCCTCACATTGCTTCCTAGAAGCTGAAAACTAGATGAGTTTGAACACCAGAAAATACTTTGACATTTATGAATATAATAATCTTTTTACTGTTTTGTCAGTAATACTGTTTGCTTGCATCTTAGTTGTCCTTTAAACAGCATTAGTGTGCCTGTTTTAACAGGTTGTTTGTTATTTGAGATTTCCTTTGAAGTGCTGAAGGTGGAGGCTCTGGAATCCTGGCATCGCATGTCTGAGAAAGTGCCAGGAAATGAGTGACATTGAAGTGTTACTGTATGGAATGTTTAAGTCAAGTGAAGGATAAAACAAAAACTGTGTAAGTGATAGAAGGAGAATGTGACTGTTCAGGACCTTGTTTTTATTATAACAATAAGGGACTTAGGAAGTGTTACACCATTTTTATTTTGAATGTACTGCAGCAGTGAAAGTTAGCCTTTTACTTGGTGTTTGTTCTGTTCACAAGTAGGTGTAGGGGAACACACAGTAACCTCTACATGCTTTACAAAGAGTTCCTAACACATTCATAACCGAGTACAGTTACACTGCAGAGTACTCTTGCAGATGCAGTTACCACATGGAAAAAGTTTCCCATGCCTAACTAAGGCATATATTTAGGCCATTTCAGCCACATAAAGGAAATGAATGTACAGCAGAGGTCAATGCCCTAACTGTTCTGTGCCAGAAATTCTTAGAGGTGGTATTTATACTGAAGTATGCATTATCTATAGCATGTTTATAAATATGTCTGCTAACTCTATACAACATTTCTGCTTGTAGAAGCTCTTATAATAACATATATCCCAGGGTTTCATTTATCCTTCTCCCAGCCACATTGTTCTTTTTTCTTTATAATTAATTTGATTGTCCAAAACTGCCATCTGAAGTTTTATTCTTTTCTCTTGTTCTTTTTTGTTCCTCTCTGCTCCATCCCCAAATTCTTGCAAATCATTATCCACTAAATATAGTTCTGCTTTCTGCTTTCCAGATGCTGGGAGCTTGGCTGACATCCTTATAGCATTCCAGACTAATTCTCTCTCTGTCACACTCACAGACATCTATTCATAGCAAATGTATTGAGTTCAGTGTATCAAGAAAATTCTGATAGTTTTCTTTGTAGAATGCAGATTAAGGTTTAGTAAAATTTACTCATGTTAAATTTTTACTGGCTTTATATCAGTTGCTGTACCCCATATGCATTGTTGTGATGGCTCAATATATGGTTATTGCTGACTTACACGTTTCATAAGTGATTTAATCTCTGTACACATCTTACTGTGCTTTTCAATTATTTAGGTCTGATCTAGCCAGGCAAATTTCATTTCCCGTGTAGCTGTAGTACAATGGAATATCAAGACCAGATTCAGGGGTGTTTTGGCCCAAAATGCAGAAGTTCCACAGCAAAAGTCAGTAGAGTGGGAAAGTATATACAAATTTGAGCCACAGCTGCAGAATCCGTTTGGATGTGATTGGAAACTTATTGCAGCTATCCAAGTCAACACTAATTTTCAGGAAAATTAACTTTCTGCTCTATTTCTTTTGTAAGCTGGTGCTGGTATGCTCATAAGAGCTTCCCACCAGGCAAGTGACTGTTTTGGTAATGGTAAGTAGTTCCCATATAAGGTGTGTAGTATTCCTAGCTTATAAAGCAGTTTGGATTAGCAAAAGACAGATCTTTTGTTCTGTGTTTCCATTTGTCAACAATTAGTAATGTCTTGCACCAGTGCAGTATTTTTTAATTGGAAGGATCCCAATTTCAGGTCCATATTTACACTGAAATTTGCTAGAACCAATGTATTTGGATCCTTTGTGCGCTATTGAAATGCAGCTGCCATACAACATGGCAAGTGTTTAGGGCAGGAAGCAAGGAAATTATTGTCTAATCAAAATTGCAGTGAGAATTGATTGGCAAAGCATATTTACCCTGAAGATGGGGCTGTACCACCAAACATTGGGCAATCCTGGTTGGTGCTTTGGCACAGTAATTCAATACAAATGCAAAGAACTATTAGATGTGAGACTTGGTAATACACCAGGGTTAAATTTCTCTGGAATCTTTTGTAAACTGCCTCAAATCTGTGTTGGCCATGGCTTATTCTCCCTCCAGACAGCACTCTGTTTCCCCTCAGACTATTGCCTTGGAATAGACTGAGCCCTGTCCTACCACTAACCCGCTTCCTGCAGCATCTGCTCCTGAGAATTGCAACAGCCTAGCTGTGAGAAGGGCTGGGAAAAACAGAGGGCTCTGGCTCTGTGCCATTGCTTCGTTTCCATAATGCTTACTTAATGGCATAAACATACAAAGCCTACAAAACGTCGGCAAAGTTGTGAGGCCAGATAAAATCTGATTCCTGGGATCTTTGCAATCCAGTGAGTGCTCTGTGAGGCCCATGAGAAGCAGCTTCCCTGGAGGTTTGCAGCCCTTGGGATTCCAGAGGAAAGGTGGTCCCAGGTGCTGCTGCTGGGGCTGCCCCGTGGCAGCTTGCACATAAATATTGATGTCAGCCTGTCACTTGCTGTGCACCCACTTCCAAAGAGGCTGCAACAGTCCCCACCCACAGTCTCTCACAACACAAGGAGCGTGTCATTCAAACCAGAAAATAGCTGCAGTTCAGCTCAGGGTTGGTGGGAAAGGATCATGCAGGACATGTTACAGAAGCTGTCCTGGCATCCTGCTCTGCTGAAGACTGGCTGGGAGAGGCTGAAGGCGATGGCTGTTCTTGGATCCTAACAAGGGGCCACATTGTTCCTGGGCCTATCAGTTGGTTTCTGATTCACCCGCAACCAATGTGCCATGATCAGATCACAGCTGGCCCAAGGATATGCTTTTCAGTGCATTTAGTGCTTGGAACAGCCCCAGGTTTCAGGAACACATGGTGGGGAAGGGGGGACAGCTGTGAGACAGAGAAGGGAACTGATTCTTGCCTTCTCTCAAGATGAGCTTTTCTTTCATAATTTGATTGTGTTAGCAGCATTCCAGGTAGTAAAATTAATTTGGAGCCTATGTAGATCTGGATGAAGGGTAGACAGAGGGAGAGGTGGGTGGAGGAGGCAGTGGTTGCTTGCATGGCTGCATGCCCCCACTAGCAGTGCCCTCTCTCACTGGTCAGCTGTGCAACTGCTCGTGACAGATCATAGATGGATCTCAATGGATCAGTCTTTGTCATCTCTCTGCTTCAAGCTCTGACATAGCTTTGTTTGTCTTTATCCTGGAGGTTATGTACCTTCTACATCCCAGTGGGTGTATCTGTCAGTAGCTGAGCTTCCTTGTATGTGAGCACTTGTGAGCAGTGACCAACTTCATGGTGAGAAAGGGGAATCTCCTAAGTGTGGATGGGGACAGAGCAGGACTTAAATTCTAGAGGCAGACCTTTTCATTTGTCATTGCAGCACAGTGCTTCTGAGTGATTCTTGACTTTTTGTTCCAATTTCCTCTTAAGGAATAACACATCATTCCTCACCTCCTATCCGAAGCGTGCCTGTGTTTTGTATTCAGTTTTGCTGTTTCACCTAGAAGTGGCTGCAATTCAGGGAGGAATGAACTGGTGCCTGCCTGTTTACAGGTCCTTAAAGCAAATCTGTAATCTCCTTGTCATCCCGCAAGTCCTTCACTTCCCAGCAGGAATTTTCATCTCTCCCTCCCAATCTTCCAAAGCCAACCTGAGAAAGGCAGATAAATGCAAGTGGCATGTGCTGTCATCTCTGTCCCACTGCAGAATGTCAGTAATAAACTACACCTTGTCAGGGAAATCTGCAATTCTCTACCTACACTCTATACTTTGTGGGCCTATGAAGTACTTTAATGTTTGAGAAAAATTGATCTGTTAATCAACAAAGGTAATAAGCTAACGTTTTTTCTCCTTCCCTTTACAGGGCCCCAATTCTATAAGGAGTCATAGACATTAAACATTGAAAAAGACCTGCAGTGTGATTGAGTCCATCTCCTAGTAGTGTGGGGGTGTTCTCTACTACAGATTTTTATTGTTGTGTCAGCCTGGTTTTAAACGACCTCTGCAGCATGATTTATGCATTTTCTGGAAATATTATGCTTAGCCTAACTCATCCCAACATTTTGAAGGTTTTGCTGATACATTTATCTAATTGGTTACTCTGAAAGTTAATCCAGTTCATTTCAGTTAAACCTTTCCTCTTCTGCAGCATAGTTCATTCTCCTGAAAAAACAATTCTCTTTTCCTTTAAAGGGGCTTGTGGGACAGCAAGTCTGCTGTTTGGCCTGGCTGCAGTCAGATCTCATTTTTCAACCCCACCCTTCCTCTTCTCTTAGAAGGAGGGGCAGTCTTCATATTTTCCCTTTAAGCTGAGCTGTGAAAAATAACTGTTTGCCGAAATCTTTCACCTTGGCCGTTTACCCTCACAGATGTTTTCTATAGCATAAACAAAGCAGCAAAGAATGTCAGGGCATGAGGGATTCACAATAGTTGGGATGGGAGAGCTCAGGCTGGAGAGTTATAACTCCAGCCACTTGGCTGTAGTCTGCTTTTCAGAAATGCACAAGAGCTGCTCTCGCTGCTCAAGGAGCAGAGCCAGCTGTAAAATCATCCACAGCTTGATGTAACATGAGCTTTCAGCCATGCAGTCTAAGCATATGTAATGCATATGCCACCATTCATTGCATGTGTGCAAGTTAAGAATAGTGATAAATCTGACTGGTAAGACCAAGTTCTCTGCTGTTCCTCAGCCATCTCCATACTCAGAGAGAGATAGTGCCAGTCATTGCAATTGGAAGAATAGGAAAAATTGTGGGAAGAATTGTATTGTACAGAATACCAAATGAATGGCAAAATCTGGCTTCACTCCCCAGGGCTTAAATTGTACTGTTAGTAGTGTCCAGAACGTCAGAGTTTTATCATGGACTTTGCCAGCTCCAAGTGTCTATTGACTACAGCTATGTCAATGAAACAGAGTATAGGTCTGAAGTACCACAGCCTTATCATGTAAGAGAATTTGCTGAAGCAAGTGAAACATCCTGAATTTTTTTGGGGCACAATGTGACTTTGTCTATTCTGCCATATTTTTGACCAATTAAAATGGTCAGATGACTGTTTAGTAGGTTCCTGCTGCAGATTTTGAAGGAAATCAATTTGGACAAAATAAAGGCAAGATTTGTTAGGACTGACAACTTGAAAACAAGGAGATACTTTTCCCGAAACAAGTATTTCCAACTGATTGAATACAATACACAGCCATGAGTCCTATAAAGTCCTGATGAGATTCTGACAGCAGGAGATGATGACTGTAATGTGGCTGTTCACCTAAGCCTCACTGTTGACTCAAAATCCTACTTTGAGCCATTGGAAAAGTTGCTTACTGTAAACAAATATAGCCCTTAACATCTTTGAAAGGAAATTCATAATTACCAGTGTAAACCACCTGGTGCGGATGAAAGGCATCAGGAATCTGGGCAATACTTAAGCAATTGAAGGCTTGGGAGGGAACCTCAAAACCTCTCCTGTTGTTACATATTAATCACAAAGAACATATTGGTTGTGTTTGAGTATATCCCAGAGGATCAGTTTGTGAGCCCTCCTGCATATTCTGGTGAATTGAGAAGCACCAAAACAAAGGAGACCATAGTTGGAAAGATTTGCATGTTAAGGAAAAGAATGTGGAATGTATGTATTATGTGTAGTAAAACTGTGGAACTAATGGCTTATGACAGGGATACAGCTATGGAATTAATGTAATTTGGCAGGCAGGCATTAATATGGAATGGAGAATTTTGGAGGAAGCAGAACAGTGATGCAAAAGACTGTAACTGAAGCTAGGCCCTTGCACAGGAGCTGTATGGAGAGAAAAGTTTCTTACACATATATATGTAAGAGTGAACAGAGTTTATCCCTATGTCATTATTACAAAGTAGATAAAGATCTTTATTTGTATTTGTACGGTGTAAGAAGCTTTTACTTTCTATTGACTTGGCATGAAGAGACCTTTTGAGCATACATCCTGCTGTTTTGTGTGGTTATGATTTAACTGCCATCATAGTTTCATTGTTTAGATCTCCTAAATATATTTAAGTTTTTCTATGGAGAAAACTGAGATTAATATATTTATGACTATCAAACATATTGGACATAAATATAATTATTGTGTATAGCAGATCCCAAGATCCACTGCTCTAAATACTCTCAATCATCCTGCCAGCTTAAAAGGTGATGAAGTTGGTTCATGTTTCATGGAGGTCCCAGAACTCACTGGTAGTCCTGGTGTTAGGGTTGTATCAGCCAAAGTTCCTGAGAAACAGGCCCTGTTAAAAAAAAATCACAGCATTTTTCAAAATTATCTCATTCTTTAAGTATTTTTCTGTGCCTGTGTTAGGTTAAGATTCAGACTCTTTCTCAGCTGCTCAATATTTGTTCAAGCTAATATACAAGAGAAAATAATCTCTGAATTGTTATTTGTAGTCATTTGGAAGTCCACATCAGTACATGTCACACTGACATAAACTGTGGTTAGGGCTTTTTTCTTCAGGGAAAATAATTTCTTTAGCACATTGGTAGCTCCAGGTGATATGCTGTGATTCTTAGATCAAGCTCCATTTGTTCACTGTGAGTTCAGCTGTTCTTCTGGCAGTTTTTAGGGAACATAATTTGTTCAGAGACATCTCAACTTGTCTTTGCTGATGGAGAAGTTCTCGTCTGGAGCCAGCATACTCCTGGCTCTCCCTATGTCCAACTAGTACATGCACTTCTTGGGTTCCATCATCTCTGTGCTAAAAAGCAGGGAATGTACAGAGATTATGAGAGGGATTAAAGGGATGGCAGAGAAAAGGGTATTGTAGCAGTGGGCAAGCTGGTTCTGAACTGGGGGAAGAAATGTGTGTGCCAGGAGCAAACCAGCAAAGAACTGTGGGTGAATGAAGTGGCAGAACTGTGCAAATGGTGTTTTTGTGGAAAGGATTTTGTATGTTCTGTGCATATTTCTACTATGTCTTTCAGCCTGTATAGAAATGTCCCCACTGAATTATCAGCTTTTCCATGATTCCAGCATGTTCCAGCAGCCAGTTCAGTCTGGGGTCTGTCTTCCTGTGCAGTGGAAGAGTACAGACTCTTCTGGTCTCTTTAGTGTTGGAAGCCACTAAATACAATTGTCTTGAAAGCAGGAAACAAAACATTGAGGTATATGCCAGCCTGTAACTCAGTTATGAACCTACCCTCTTTGAGCAGCACCTCAGCATGCCAGTGAACAAACACTAGCACAATTGCTCTCTCACCACTGCGGCAAAAGAGTGGCACAAGAATGCTGCAGGAGACTAACACCTTTTCTTGGCTGAAGCCTTGGTTGCATGAGGAAATTGAGCAGCATCACCGTTCCATGATTACAGATCCTAATTTGCCACCTCATAAGCAGTATTTCACAATAGCTCTGCCATTCACGCTCTGTTCAAAAGGAGGCTTTATGTGTAGGTGTGGGAGGCCTCCACTCAGACACTTGGTTTGCTCCACATAAACCATTCCAGACATTCCAGCTTGGTAGATGCTACCAGCCATGGCCTCTCACCCTACAAGGTCCTTTGAAAACATGGTTTGTCAGCTCAGCTCTGGGATCCAAGAAACATAGCCTCATAGAAATGTAGGTTAAGGAGGGACCTCTGGAGGTCTCTATTCTAACATCCTAATAAAAGCAGAATTGTTGCCAGCACTTAACAGGTCAGCTGTGATTTTGTCTAGCCAAATCATGAGACCATGCAAGGATGGGGATTGCACAGCTTCTCTGAGTAACCCATTCCAGCACTGTACTGCTCACCTAGGGAAAAGGTTTTTTCTGATGCTCAATGCAAACACAATAGGAGATCCTCCATGCTTATACTGACGTATCTGAAAGATCCACAGGTGGAACAAGACATACCTGATCCTCTGAAGTTCACATCCATCTCCCACCACCACAGCTCCACCATGTTGTTTCTGTTGCTGCTTTCACCAGTCATTACAGCTACGTGTCACGTAGCAAACAGGCACAGCCAACTAAAAACTGGACCTAAAGGTTGATGAGCACTATCCAGATAGAAGATTGTTCACTTGCACATTTTTTGCATCTACTGATGGTAGAATTACATTATTGAAAAGACCCACTACAGAACCAAGGATGACCTGTATAACACTGACCACAGACTCTTCTCTGGTCACTCTGCCTTAAACATAATGCCCTTTATTTGACCTAGGGAATTCCCACAAAGCTGTGATTTGAAGATGTTAAGAAATAGAGAATATGAGAGTACTTTGGCATTGCACTACTTTAACTTGGCAGCAGCCTTTTTGAGGAGCCAGATACAAGGTTTGGATGGAACAGTACTCATATTGCTTGTAGCTGCTGTGAACCTTAGTTAGTAATTTTATGGCTTTGGGAGAAAGGTGTTAAATGTCAGCTACTCCTCACAGTGTAGAATGGCACAAAGCAGCCCTGCATAGCCCTAGGTTATGTCTACTGCTACTAAAGATTTGCAGAATCTAATACAAAACCCAGCAGTGAGTCTTTTTCATTCCTCTGATTGCATGTGCAGACCTTGGAGTCACTCCTGTGCTGTCGTTATGTGTGCAGAAAGCTTTGCTGGAATTTCAAAATTATTTCCCTTGCAGCTCTAGTTTCTTACTAGAAAGAAATCATCTTGAGAGCTGATAATAGCAACTGAAAGTGGTTTTGCCTTCTTGTCACCTGTCCCACTCCACTGTTAGACACCATAAACTGTCACCATAAAATTTTTGACTTATGAATCCATTGCTTCTTTACTTATTTTCATTTTTGTACCAGAAAGTTTTCCCTTTCTGTACTCTTAGAAATAAAATCACTTTCCTTTCATGTCCAAAACATATTTCTGAAGAAACAACTTTAAAATTTTTCTCAAGATGATCCCTGGTTAAATCATCATCACGGCTTCCTGCTTCGCCCTCCACTCTCCCTGGCGTTCTCTCAGTCACATACCTGACCTGAGCCTAATTAGTTTGTGAGAGCTAGAAAGTTTGCCGCCCGCGGTGTGGCTGTGGGCCAGACAGGCAGAGTTCTCTGTGCCTGGTACTGTAATTGTTGTGAAATCTTGCTTGATGGACAGAAGGTTATTCTGTTGTTTGGAATTTTTTTTTCAACAAATGTCCTGGAAATATGCAGGAGCACATTTAGGAACTCAGAGAGTTGACTCTTTACAGGCTGTGGTACCAGAAAGGTCTTATGTCCTTAATGTTGCTGGGAGTCAAAGTGGATCAAGAGGACTTTCATTTCAAAGAATATTTTTTTAAAACTTTACGCATTTTGTTCTGCTTTTACAAAAGTCCGTATTATTTTGTAAGGTCTGTTTGTGACTCTTGACACACAGCAGAACCTTTATTAGATCCTCAGGAATACTGTTTATGTTGCTAGAACAACAGGACTTACTACTGT
Organism: Irena cyanogastra; assembly: GCA_013397155.1. Lineage (NCBI taxonomy): Eukaryota > Metazoa > Chordata > Aves > Passeriformes > Irenidae > Irena > Irena cyanogastra. Next base: position 315,169 of record VWZV01010970.1, read on the forward strand.
GCTTCTCTTTACCAAAATAAAGGGCTCATTTTGCAACATGAGCTCTTATAATCAGTCCTTGTGAATAGTCCTGTCGACTTCTTAAGGCTGCTTGTGTGTGTAAGGATTATGGTATTGAGTACTATTCTTTGTAGAGCCCTAGAACTCAAATGTCTAGGGAAGAACCCTTCTGCCATCACAGGAGGCATGGAATGGGCCACCAGTGTTTCCTGTGCCACTGCACAGCAGAGGAACAAAGTGCAGCCTGGTGATGTGGGCCACTTCATTAGTATCTTGCTTAACTAGGTCTGTTTCCTTCTCTCTACTAAGGCCATGTGGATTTTTCCACTCAACAGTAAATGTGTTCCCTGTTCACCTGGCTATTGTGGTGCTGTAATCTTCTCTCCCTCCTCAATCATCAGTTTCAGTATCATTCTTCATTTTTGTTGGGGCAATGCAGCACTTGGAAAATGAGGGCCTAGAAGGCATGTAAGACCCGGGTGTTGCGTGGACAGGCTCTATGCAGCATCCACAATGTAGTTCTACCAGTTTGTCTCAGACTTAGCTGGTCTTGCTCTTACAATCTGGAGTTCTCAGCTTCGCTGCTCATGTACCCTGGTCCCAGGTTGCAGTATACTTGTTTGTCCAGTCCTTGTGCTCTATTAAGCTGGTACCCATTCCACACACTCTCCTGAATCTACTGGTGCCTAGTCCTTGTTTCTAGGCCTAAATATCACCAGAATCTCCATGCAATTTATCCTGTCAGACTGTCAATCAGTCAGACCTGTTCATCAGTCAGACCCTTACCTGATGCTCTAAAAATATCCCCTGAGTTTCACAATGACTTGTGCTGACTACTGGTCTAGAACTTCTGCTTTGGAAGTTGAATCTTTAATGAACTGCTGCAAGCAGCTTTTTGCTAATTTGCCCCATATGCTTTTAACAACACTGCCCACAGAGTAGTTACAGTACCATTCCACATCCTTTCCAGCTAACCTAAATCAGGGCCGCTGTTGCCCAGCCATGCTCCAGTGTTTCCTCAATACAAGCAATGGTTTGTATCTGACCCTGGAATAGCATAGTTCAGGGAGCTAAACTGGATGAAAGTTAACACTGCAAAAAAGTAGGTTTTCGCATTCCCTGGACCAATTTTTTGCAAGGCTGGATGAGCACCAGTGGAGCACAAGAGAGGAGATGAAGGGCTGTGGTCAGGAGCTATAGGAGGCAGAGTTGATGCAGCCACAGTTTAGGTCAGATTATACTGTTGCAGAATCACAGACTTTCTCACTGTTTTTTACCCTTGTGTGTTCACAATGTAAGAAGCACTAAAAGTCACTAAAGACTTGATTGTAGAGAAGTAATCTGATTATTTGGATAAGGAAGCTCAAACACAACTGGAATTAGATATTATAATTATTACGTGCATGTACGGCATGACTGAATTTTCAAGATTAAAAGTTCAATGCTGATCTTAGTGTTTAATTAAAGACTAAGTAGTAAAATTAAAATCAAGAAGAAATTAACATAATTCCTAGAAAGACAGTGGGAGATATTTCCGCTACTGAGTTGAATGTAGTCCTAAGTGTTTTCTGGACTTTAGGAAAGCTAACAAATATTTTTGGTTGTATTTGGTTGAATTCTTGTTTTGTTGTCAGCACACAAGAGTGCGAATAACTAATGTTAAAACCACTATATCAGTGATTTTAATCCCATTGTCCATGGTTCAGAGTCCACTGACTTCTAAGCAGTCTACGAAAGATAAACGAAAACACAAAAACACTGCCAGGAGACTTAAATTCACAACATGGTGGTCAGACACTTCTTTGGAAAATGGTCCCTGTTCCAGGTAATTTCTGCAAATGAGAAACCTAAACAGCAGGGAAGAAATTATCAGTTGCAGATCACTATCATGTGTCCAACCTCAGGCTGTTAGGGATGTATGGGAATCAATCCCATCTGATAGCAATTTAGGCACCATTATAAATGAGTTGTTTCTGTAAAGGTCCTTGAGAATGGATGACTGCATCACAAAAAACAGCTTTACATTTTGGATTAAATGGATTGATGATGGTAATCCCAACAGAATAAGAGGAAAACTGTAATTGGAGCTCAGCAAGCCTCTCAGCTCTGGAATTGATCCATTGGTTGTGAGAATGGTGGGAGTGGTTTGAACAGTCTTGAGCTTTCTGTAAAAAGAGTATTCAACTTAACTCTTCATCAACATTAAGCTTTGTTTAAAAATTAAAGCTCCAAAAGTTAAGTTCTTTTAAAAGGTCTCCAGTTCTAGAAATGTGCTCCTACCTTTTATCTTTAGAATTGCTAGTTTGTCAGGCATAAAAAATCACAGACAAATTTGGTCTTCAAGATCTATGAGTCTGATCAGTGCTTTAAAAGCCCTGGAAGCAATGGCTTTGTTTATTTCCAGAAGTCCAAGAATAAGCTGATATTGCTATTTTTAATCTATCCGGAAATATGCAGAGAGAGCTTAACTGCAAACAGACCAAACCTTATATAGGAGATGGGTACATCCCTCGGGCCACCTAAAATGTGAATGTCTGAAATTAAATTCATATACTCTTCTCCCTTGCTCCCTGAAGCACGTACTCTTGGAATGAAAGGGAAGGCTTTGGACTACCATCATATCCCAGTAGTTTCTATCCATTATAACACTGTGGCTATCTTAATATTCAATTAACAGATGTTTCCCAGCATATATGAGCTCAAGGTGACTAGCTGTATGTCTTTGTAATGAAACCATTAAAGAGAACAGAGAAAAATTAGAAAAATAATTGCTGTCTTTCTAAGATCATAATGTGGTTGCCAGAGAAAAATGAAGCAGGAGTATTGTGATTCCAAAATTTCACCTACATTTTTCTCAACAAAGGGCTACCACACCCTGCCAACAAAAAACAGTAGTCTCACTTCTTGAACACAGTTCCCATCACCTGCCCAATGGTTCTGAAATCAGGGTTATCCTTTTCTCAGCTTTCAAACATTGCACTCTGTAATGGGTAATGTATAGAGTCCTAAGGCAGACCAAGTGCAAATGGCTTTACTAAAAATTTCACCCACCCATGGAAAAAGAGGGAATGACATTTTCTTTGTATAGGCATAGCAGCAAACATTGATTGTCAGTGCCATTTTAGTGTTAGGTCTTCCCCATGAGATGTGCATTGAGCACATCTCATGCCCTGTATGCGCCCTACGCTGCATCATGGAGCTTGAATAAAGCACTGCCCCACTCTATGTGTTTTATCAAGTCTGGAAGCAAGTCCATCCCAAACCTTCTCAGATGGCCCTGAGTGGTGCCTTCTTCCTTTAGTGCAGAAAACTTTGTGATGCTCCATGCCTCTGCTGTGCTCTCTGGGCCATGGTGTCTTTTGAATCTGAATTGTAGCCTCCATGTTCTGTGGTCTTATGACTGAAATGGTCTGGGTAAAATCCTAAATGCTGAGTGGCCTGCCAAAAAGAGTGCACACAGGGGACCCAAGAGCTCTAGATTTATTACTTGTAAACCAAAAATCGTATTGAAGAAAGCAGAGATAAAAATAGATGGGGAGCTTGGGGACCAGAAAGGCAGCCAGTAGAGATTAGATGCACTGCTGGTTGACTCATCCAGCTTGTTTTATTGTAGCACAGTTCCAATAACAACTGTATTATTTCAGCTTTTGTGCAGTGAGCAGACATTTGTTTTGCATCAAAGGTTTTTCATATAAATGTGCTCCATTTTTAATTTCTTCTTGTATTTCTCAGTGTTTCTACTGGCAATTACCAATGGGAGAGTTGATGCTTCAAAAGCATATTGGCCAAGCTCTCAGCTGGTATAAATCAGCAACACCCCTTGGTATTTAATAGAGCTGTGCTGCTTTGTACAAGTTGAATCTGCACCAACTGTTCTTTTAAAACATGTCCCACCTTATAAAGCATTTTCTTCAGTAGAGGATTCCAAAATTAATGAGAAGCATTGAGCAAACTGCCTCGCAGACTGCGCACAGTGCACAACTTGGCAGCATCTGCTTTCTAATGTGTGGCTCTGCTCAGCCTGGGGGATTTCTTTGTGAGGGATCCAATGAGTAATGGTGCCTGTTGTGTCCTGTTTGCTGGCCCTGGCCTGTGATCGACTGCCTTGTGGAAGATGGACGCACGGCCCATCCACTGCCTGCTAGCTCAGTGTCTCGCAGTGCTTTTTGCCTCTTCTTCACTGCAATTCATTAAAAACCCTTCTGTGCTCTCGTGGAAGGGGCTGTGAGGAACAGTTACAGTGAAAATATGGGGAATGTGCATCAGGCTTTGTTAGCTGTTTGCAGCTTGCATCATGACTTGGAAAGTACTGTCCTGCCAACTTGGGCTCCATTCAGAGGCAGAGGAGTTCTGTAGAACTGAGTTTGAAAATGACCACAGGGAAGGAGGAGAAGTATTTACCTCAAGTGATACAAGATCAGCTGGAGCTACATGTGTGGTGGTAGCTGTGCAGTTGTTACAACATGGTGCTCTTTTGCAGCTCCTAGAGTGTGTGCAGACTGAAGGAACACATTGGGTTCTGTGCAGCTTTTCAGGAAAGACCATCTAAAGGTGATTTCTTGAGGTAGAACCTAGTGATCAGGTGGGCCATTTATTCATGTTTCTACATCTCTCATCAGCTGTTGAGCAAGCTAGCTTCTGCCATGTTGACAATTGAGAACTAGATGGCTGTATATTTTTACTGGGATTTTGCTATGGTTTTACTTTAGATGTTTATTTGCACTAATGTCACTTTCATCGGTTTCTCTACGCAAACAACACAACATGTTCTGGACCATGTTGCTGTGCTGAACAGAAAAAATGCCTTTATCTCTTTCATTCTTTTCATAGTATTATGGAAGTGGGAGGGAGAATCTGCCAAAGTGTGACTTTGTTTCATCAGAATCTGCTCCCTTATAGTGGAAGCTCTATGATAAGAGGCTTTTTCATGGCCAGTGTGCAAGTAGTGTGTGCAAATTTCAGCCCACCCCTACAATATACATACACAGATATTTTAAAAACCCCGATTTTAAGACTCAGGCAGATGTGTAACCAAAAAAAAGGTCCAAATTGATCCACAATCCATTTCTAGCAATGTGTATGAATAAAGTTACTTTATAAGTAACAACACAGAAAATTAATTTCGTTTTTTCATAAACTTTTCAAGATTATGAATTTCTGGTGACGGTCATTTGCAGGAATAAATGATGAGGTAACATCAGCTTTGTGTAGGATTGAGATAAATTTGGGTCCAAACTAAATGAAAACCTCAGTAGAGGTAGAGTTAGGAAATAAGTGTGTGGGAAAATTGGACTGGGTGAGAAGGCAGCAGGGAAAAGGAAGCCACAGTAAAAATTAAAGATTGCAAGTAACAGGGCTGGATGCCAAGAGCCTCAGAAAAGAAAAGAAAAAAAATTCTTGATTAGCTCAACTGTTTGCTTTACTGTATAAAAAACTGACCTCCTCGAGGAGCCCTGAGCCCTGGCCTCCTGAGAGTCGGAGTACGTGTGAGTGAGCTGCTGCCTCGCCGAGGGCAGCACAAATGCTCCAGTGCCAGTCTTCTGCCTCATGTATTTCCAGGTGCAAATGCTTCATCTGGCAGGAGTTCTGCCCACATCAAGCTGACAGTGTCTAAATGTTTTATCCAGCCTGGCATTATACATATTCCCTTTTCCAAACTGCTGCAATAATTCCAGTTCCATTAGCTATGTGTGAGCATGTGTGTTGAAGGGAACTGCTGTCTCTCCAAGTAGCTGTAACATGTGGGCTGAGCGTGACTTTCAACGGGACATATGAAGGACGGAGCTGGCAGGACAAGCCCATGACTCCAGCCAAGCTCAGACCCCAGTTCTTGCTACAGCTGCCAGTGAGTCTCCCCAGCTGCCCTCAGCTCCTGGACACTGCCTGATGTGCATTGCCCTCATTGTGAGTCCCCACTCCACAAGGAATACCCCATCCTCCAGCCTCAAGTTCTGTGCCCTGTATAGGAGGTGCTCTAGCACAGAGATCCTTACGGAACACCACCAACTGCCCTGAAGCATGCCACCTTAATGCAAATGCTCATTAATGTCATCATTAATGAGCTGCTGCTACAAATATTGATATTACTGTCATTCTTCTCCTGAGCCATTCACAATGCCATCACCAAGTTGAATCATTGCTGCAAAGTGGGAAATTCAACAGCTACATGCATTATGCTTGAGGACCTGACACTTGTGTGGGTGTGCTTTTCACACCTGCTGATACTTTTTGATTGTGAGTTGTTCTGTGCTAGACACACTGTCAAAGAGGTGCTATCACAGACAACGCTGCTCCGAGTGCACAGAGAGGAAGAGTTATTTATGGAAACCTTTTGTCAGCATGTCCCCCACTTTTACTCAGAAAATTGTTACTTGCTGTCTAAATGCCCATCTTCCTCCACTCTGTAACAACAAAAAGGAGGAATACAAAAGGGGTTGGCTCATGAAACTAGCCTGTACAATTCAATTAAATAATTTAAAGGCTGCAAGAGAAGACAATCTTTTTAACAGGAGAGAATGGAAGAATTGCAGGGCTTCTTTGTAATGGAATAGGATCAAAACTGATATTTAACATTTGTTAAAACTGCTAGAAATTAACATTTCTAAACCCCACTATTATGGGAAAGTATTATAATCCCAGTTTTAGAGATGGGGAAACAAAAATGATGTTGTATTTACAAGGCCTCTTGAAGGCACATCGCCATAGAACTCAGTTCCTGAAGCAAAATGTGTATCCAGGCTCAGGACTACACCTCACTATCAAGAGCTCAGAAATGCTGCTTTTTCTTGTAAATCTGCAAACACATGAGCATATAGTAACAGGTTCTTTTCTATAAAGCAAAGCTTCTCATCTGCACAAAATCATTTGCTCTGGCAGAGAATGCTCTGTCTGACCTTCAAAATGCACAGGGTTGCAGGGTGTGTAAAACATGCATGTATCAAATTGTTCTCACTATCCTTGGCTGAGTATGTTTAAAAAGCTAAGGAAGGTCAGGTGGAAGTGGTTAGCAGGGGCCTTGAGAGTGAAGTTTCTGGACATGTGAGATTTGCTGTGCTTCACTGTGTATTCCAGCATCCTCTCTGAGGAACAAAACAAAGATTTTAAGCCCAAGTGAAATCAGATTCCTCAAGCAAGCTTAACTCAGGAACATGAGAGCACAAGACCAACAGTAGGGGGGTGTCACCAAGAGAAAGATGCAGTATCACCTGGTTTCTGTTCATACTGCACTGTTTATCTAGGAATCGCCAAAGTTTTCAAGAATGCCAATGAACTCTAAATACTCCTTGCTGCACGACTGAGTGTTTCTATCTGCGTGTTACAGGTGAAGAAACAAAGGCACAGGAGGTCAGGCGGCCACACATTTGGGTGAAGCTACGTCAGGTAGTTAGCAGATGCCTAATTTAGACCTCATCTGACATCTAGTTTCAGTAATACTCCCCAGGTCAAAGACAGTCCAGTCCTTTTGATCGCCTAGGTAATGCACTCCTTTTAGTTGTTTTTGCAGGATTCAACAAAAGGGGAGAGAAAATCTCCAAACTGTCTCATAATTTGAAACTATTGAGATATAGTTTGGTTGTTTCTGCTGATGAGGTGAGATTTTCCAGAGTCAGAAAAGCATCAGAGCAGAAAATGAAGGCAGCTGGGAGCCTGAATGCAAGGCAACGGTCATGCTAGAGAACATAGTGCCTAGGAAATTCTGGGCGTACTTTATCCACTTTACTCATGTCTCTTGTTAAGTACACAAAAAGAAATGGAACGTGAACAATTTCTGAGTATGAGCAGGCTGCAAACATGGGAGCAATTTCCATCACAAGTTTTTTTATTCTGCAAGTTTTTTTGAACGTGTCAGACTGCTGTTCCGGCACAGAGTGATGACATTTGGAATTGCAGTGTGATTGGCATAGCAAATCCAAGAAAACAATAACATGAGTTTGTCACATAAGTAGAGTGAATTAAATTGATTCTGTGTAGCGTTTTCATCTCAAAGTGCTTGAGAAGTTTGTTTATAAATTGATTTTTTCCCAATGGCTCAAATGCAGCCACCTCTGGGCTGAAATACAGTTGTCATCATTGCACATCCAGTGCTTAGGCTGGCTATGAAGGATTTATTATTATTATGCATCTGATTTCATCCAGCTGTTCATGATAAAATGAGAGCTTTGTAGCACTTCAGTCAGCTTCTCAGACTGGAAGGGCCAGTTGTTAGTGTCAGAAGTCCTAAAGTCACTGAATTTTCCAAGACAAAATTCAGACAAGTTGTGCTGATATGCAACTGCAAGTAGTTACAACCAACATCACATAAACTGTGCTTAGTGAATCCTGAGGACTGGGCAGTTGTTCTTACACCTCTGAGACTGGAATATCACAGCTACAGTTGTCAGGGAGGCAAGTTATATTATTCTAAGATTTTTGTGCCTTGGCTGTTTCTTTACTCTTCTTCAAGACCCCTCTAATTTTGATGACACCCTTGAAGATGTCAGCGAATTGAAAGACTGCAAGAATGTAAATAGTTTGCATTTTTGTTTTGGGGTTTTTTGTCAAGCAAAATGTCAGTGGTTGACTGACTTCATATGCTCCACCTTGATACTTTGATATAATATACCTAAAATCAGATCACAGTCTAATTCCACATTCTTTTGAGTAATAACGAATTTTTTGGCACTACTTTCTACTATCACATTGATTAGGAGTAACAGAACTAGAGTGGTAGAGCTGAATCTTATTTTACTGACGACATCTCACACTTATTCCTGCTATATTGTCGGATCTTGTTCACCTTAGCAGGTACAGGATGTGTAATGATAAGCTTGATATACTCTGCCGCCTGCTTAGTTGTACTACCTTGTAGTAAGATTACCTCAGGGAAATACAAATAAGCATCAAGCGAGGTTAAATAATTTTTCCTAGCCAGGATACAGTAGTCATACTTCACCCAAAGTCAGCAACAAGGCTGAGAATATTCTCAGTGACAGGCTCATATACTGTCCACTGGGTCTTATCACCGTCACAAGCAAAAATTTTTAAGCAAATTATCACATACAAAGTCTAGCTCTGGACTTTGCATCATTGCTTTTTCATCAAATGCTTGAGGGATTAGTTTTGAACCTACCAAATCCCTCCCAATCTTCAAATCCTAAATTTATAACTGAAGCAAATAAATCCATGTATGTATGAGGAGAGGGGGCTTTGCCAGGCCATTTTGGCAATTGCAGTAAGTGGTTTATGGTCAGTTTTCTAAAACAGTCTTCTCATAAAAGAAAAAAATAAGAAGACAGGAAACTTTTTACGTTCACAGACAAGTGCCAAATCCTTCTTTTTTATCAGAGTGCACTGACAGTCAGCTTTTGTTAGCATTCATTGCACAGAAATTAGTGATCTCCAGTTTTGACCACATAGCTGCAAGAGGGTTAGGCTAGTTCTTTTCTGGGGACGGCTGTGTCTCATGTAGTTTTAAGATACCTCAGGGCTGCATCCTCTTTGTCTTTCGGTCTCTGGAATTGTTAAACTTTGTAGTAAAAGTCTACTGCCAGTATTTTTGCAGCAGTGCCTTGGTGTTCTCAGGTCATGCAGCCAGGTTACACACACATCTCCCATTCCAATGAGTCCTGGTGACCACCACTTCTGCACCCAGTCTAGCTCCTCTGTAGCTTTGCTGTATAGCTTGGCCAGGATTTTAGAGCTGTTGTGAGAAATTAACTTTTTTTCTGTCTAACCCAGTTTAAGTTTTTCTTCAGGACAGATCTGAAGACTTTTACTGTGTTATTCTGTTAGGTTTTTTTCTGGTGATCTTAACATTATCTGATCTAGTGTAAATGCTGAAAACTTGGTACATCATCAAACATCTGCTGTATTTTTGGAGAAATGTCTCTAGTTTGGTAAAGCAATCTAAATCACTAGAATTGTGATTCTCAATTTGCACAAAATGCACGCTCTGTTTTTTAAGGGATTCTGCCAGACCCTGCCGATACATGAAGCATAAGAAAATATTTGGCATGAGCCACTTCCCCAGAGGTTTTTCCTCTTCTAGGTAGTGGAAAATGATCTCTCTGTACACATGTATTCAATTCTTTTAGGTCTGTTCATAAGCAAAAGTTCCATCTCTTTTTTTAGCATATCCATATTCTGATGGTTCCTCTGTGCAGTTTATGGTAATGAATATATTCACCTCCTTTTTTAGCCTCTGCTACAGGCACAGGAAACCATGCCAGCATTGAAGATCACAGAGTAGCCCTCAAACTCTCCTTCAATGACTTGATACCCCAGCTTTCCAAAGAAAAAGGTCTTTAGAGAAGGCTAACGAACAGCTCCCACTTCTTGCAGATCATGTTCTTTGAGGCTATTGTTTACCTGTCTGGTTGAGTTTTAACCTCCTTGCAGGAATAAGCCCACCACTGCTAGTCTGAAGTTTTACCTATTGCCTCTGTGCCAGGGCTAGTGCTGGCACTGCAGCTGCCAGCACACAGGCTCCTGCAGCAGTGCCCACCCTCAGGCCACTAATGCCATGTTGGTGTTATTGGGACTGTGGGAGCACTTCACAGCTCAGACAGCTCAGTCTGTGCCCCCCACACAGGGCTCAGCTGTGTCCCCACTGTGCCCCCACACAGGGCTCAGCACCACTGCTCTTCAGGGTAGGCATCTCCAAAGGGTGACAGGACCCTGCTCCCAGAGATACTATCTCCAACCATATGCCCAACACCATCCAGTACTGAGAGGGAACTCAGGGTTTCTTTTTGCTGAGTTATAGGGTTAAGGACCTGCCATGGATGCACTTTTCCTCTTCCAGTTCAGGGGAGGTCCTGGCCTGTCTGCTGTTACCTAGAAAGCTCAATAAAGCAGACTTACAAAGCAGGCCAAATGCAAACAGCACTTAAAACTCCCTGGCCCCTTACTAATGGGACTGTGCAGTGTCAAGTCTCAATAGCTCACACTTAACAGCCATGTCATTATGGGGTATGGGCACACAACTGCTAAGGACAGAGCGAGGAAAAATAATAAAAAAGACAACATGCAAAAGGCTAAGGAGGCACCTGGTTTCCTTAATGGAATTAGTCCTTCCTTTATGAATTCCAGGGTTAAATGCTATAAATGTGATACTCCCTCCCCTCACCAAAGCAGAAAGATCTGCTGGACACATGTTCAGAGCAGAACGGGGGAAGATATGACGTGACTCAAGAGCCTGGAAGGCTAAAAGGAGTAGATGAGGGAGAGCTCTGCAGCCCTTGATCTTTTTAAGATTTACTGCCTTTGCCCCTTGCAAGGATTTTTTTTTTTCCTGGAAAATTCTTGCTTCTAGCAATTTAAAAAAAAAAAAAAAAAAATTGGCTGGGGCAATAAACGAGATCTTTGAAGGGGGAAGGAAGCCAAGAGAAAGTCAGGCCCATTAGTCACGCAGCTGCATTTCCTGTCACAAAGGACCCCAGTTGAGTAATCATTCAAAATATGCTTGTTATTTTTTCCTATTTTATTTCAACTTTCAGCCTGCCAATATCTACTGCAAGAAAAAAATAAACAAGAAAAAGTATTTTAGTTTCAGAGGGGAAAACAGTATACTATCAGACATTGATTTACATTCTTTTTCTTTAATTTTCATAGCCTAAAAAGGCTTCAGTGATATGAGAGAAATGTTGGTAGGGCACAATGGGTCTGAGACAGTCCTGGTGTTTTCAGGGCATATAATTTCAGCAGAAGTGTGGGCGTCAAAGTTCCTGGGCTACATTTCCAACTGCTATCATTGATTCACGGTACGACCTTGATTGAGTCATGTATTCATTTGTCTATAGTTTATTATGAAGCATAAAGATGATAACAGCTTTTGCATAGTTGTTTTGCCGGGCTTCATTAATGGCGCTTATAAATAATGTTAGGTCCTCTGATGAAAGTTCTGTACAAGTATTTGTCTAAAGAAAAATTAAGTCAAGACTGAAAAGAAATAAACTTGTAATTTAAAGCAGAACATTGCTATGTTAGATTTTAGAAGATTTTGCTTACTAGATTTTAAAAGTACTTACATAAAAAGAGGTGAAAATAGGAGCGGTTCTATGAAATAGGAGGAGGAAAGTCTTGCTGACGCTGTCTTTTGAGACACTTGGAGGAAGAAAAATACAGCACAGGAGACAACCCCTTTCACCGTGTTGAAAGAGATTGATTATACCAGCTCCCCACCCCTGCCTCCAGATCCTGGATTAGATAGAAAGTGCTGGCTGTGGACAATCTGGTACTAACTTCTAAAAGAAGTCACAGATACATGAGGGAAGTAAAGCTGAAAAACCTCTGATTGCTGATTCTTTTATCAACAAGCGCAACTACTAAATATGAAACCCTGCCCATAATTTACTCAAAAGTAATGAGTATGGTGACCAGGCCACCTATAAAGAAGAGCCATAAGCATGCTTCAGGGCACATAACAGTTTGTAACTTACATTCTTGACAGGGTACCTGAATATATGGCTCTGTGAAAATGATTGCAAAGGGATTGCAAATCTCTGTTTGGATTGCTGTCTAAGTAGAGAGTAGATGATTGTAGTTTACACTACGTCATAACATGACTTCAAATACTGCACAAAAAATGAAGCTTTCATTGCTTACATTTGCATGCAAGTGACTGGTAATGTCATATAATTCTCTAATTTGCACACATTTGATACCCCAGATGTGCAATGTTTTCAAACCACGGATTGTGAGCAGATGTGATTTACACAGCAATATAAATCACAGCTTCCTAATGCTAGTTAAAGAGTGTAAACTCAAACAAATGTGAGATTTACAACAATATGGTTTAAAAGAGACTTCAAAAGGCTATTTACCTCTACATTTAAAAGCAATTCAGAATGATTATTTATGCATGTTTACACTGAATGGAAAAGTAAAAATCTTCTGAGTCATGACTCAAGTGTGAAAAATTCCAGTCTGGATTACCTTTATAAATTATGCTCAGCCTTTGTCTTCCCTAATAGCAGACAGGGCAAGGTGTACTCCTCTATGGGAGCACAAGTGTACACTCCTGGTCTGTGATCAGAGCTAGCATGAGGGCACAGGGGCTGTCTGCTGCTCTCATACCACATGACTCACTGCTGCATGTGCCAGTCTACTGGATCCCTACATCATATGGCATTATATTCAATAGCAATAAGCTTATGTACTAAAGCTATCTCTGCCATGAGGATAAAGGCCATTTCCAATTACTGATACCTACACAAATTTGAAATCATATAGGTATGAATGAATGGAAATTATTTGTTTACACGGTCAGCATAAACTTTGTACTTTTCTCTTTATGACTGCAAGAGTATGTGATAATATTTCCTATATCAGTATTGTAGAGATGTATTGGTACCAATCAGAACAGTATCTAATGCATCAGACAGTGTAAATAATAACCACCAATTAAATTAATTATACTGGTAAATACACAGGGTAGCAGCTAATACTTTTCTGTTGACTTACCTGGATATCCTAGGAATTTGTATGGCTCTATAGCCATGGTATTTGAGTATCTCCAAACCTCTGAATCTGTGATCTTCATGCAGGTCTGATGCATATTATTCCAATTAGCCCTGTATAGGTGTGCCACTAAAGTCCTAAGATGAATGACTGACTCAGAATCATCCCAGAAGTCTATGACCTCTTGATTCACCTGCTGACTGTGAAGAATTACTCTCCCTCTTGCATAGATGGGAAGCTGAGTCATAAAGAACAAAAGTTATATGCCCATAAACACATAAATAGCAACAGAAATGGAATCAGAACTCATGACGTACAGATCCTCAGCCCCTGTCTAGTTGCATTAAGTTACTCTCTCTGGTGTCTTCAGTAAACTGATCATATTTGGTAAAATAGCCAGCAGTTGTTGCTCTTTGCATTACAGTGCTTCTGTGATGTGTATGGACTCAGAAATAACTGCTTATCAGACTTAAATTAATTGGGTAACAATGTAGTTGCTGAGTGCATTGGCAATTGAATTTATCAGCCCTTTTGCTAAACTGCTGCATGAATTTGGGCAATTACTTCACGTGCTGCCATTTTTCTAATTGAATATAGGAATAATAACATTATTTGACATACAGGCACAAAAATCACTGTGTAGTGCTGCTCTGTTTCTCATTTAAGACATTGGAGTGAGAAAAGGGAAGGGACATGGAGAATACTAATTTTTCCCATTTAGTGGGATGAAGTTTCTATGACACAACTCAAAAATCTCTTGAAACAAAAATGGTTAGTAAGAACATTTTAGTTTTAAGTTTTACCAGCAGACATGTTATTCCAGGGCTGTTGTGCTTCTATGGAGAGCATAGCCTCTGCAGCTGTAGTTCTGCACTTTTTGCCAGTCAGCACAGGATAGTTCTCTGGGTGTGTCTCACGGCTGTTTTCCTTTTCCTCCACATACAGTATAGGAGTGTGGAATTCGGCTATATGTAGCAGACATGTAACTTCATTTTGACAGCAAAACTGACTATGAAAGGGTTAACCTGACTAATGGCAGCATTTCAGTAAAATTGAGGGAGGTGGAACTTAAGTCTCAAGTTTTAATAAAATACAGGTGTTTTATTGTTACGTCTAAAATGTGTTAAGACTCCAGCAAGCATTTGAAAATAAGGGGAAAATGTGCTATTGAATAACAAACTTGGAAACACAACAATACTAGTGCAAGGAATCTGCAGAGAATTCAGCTTGCACTGGCTAAGGTCTGCCTTAAAGTTCACAGAGCGAAAACAAAACATAAATATAAACTGAATAAACCTTTCATAACATGCATCTGACTTCTGAGGTATTACACTTGGGATTAACTTTTGACATTCTCCTTTTCACCATTGTGACTTTGCTGTCTTACTGGCTCCATGCAGAGTATCTATACTCATTTTGCAACCTTTCTTCTTCTTTCCCAGTCTGTTTGGGGTGTTGATGGTGTTACAGATAGCATGAGCACTGCATTCACAGTGTACAGATAGCTTTACTAAATCACTTGCAACTGCTTTTATGCCAGGAATAGGATTATTTTTTTTGTGTTGGGGGGAACCAAACTACTTTTAGAACAAGCTAATAAAAAGAAGTTGTAAAGAAATAATCTATTCTATTTTCTTCTCTTTCAATCACTATTTTCTTTTCTTCAATTCCCTCTCCTTATCACAAATAATTTGTGAGAGCATTTGTCAGTAAACTGCACTGCTCAGGTCACAGAGTAGAGGGATTGCACTGAACTTTGATATTTAACTTCAAGTTCTTAACATATTTGGTGAATTAACGTAGATACAAATTTCTAAAGGGAAATGGAACCTGAAGAACCAGAGAAGACTAAATGTACTTACAATTGTCCAAGATTACTGCACCAACGTCCCGATGGAACTTAATTAGTGTGGGTATTTTTGGGACCTCTGTGGTGAAAATAGTAACTAATTACTGTCCATAAAAACTCAGCCTTGGGAGAAAATCAGGCATCAATTTTCCTGGCCTTAGCCTTGGCGATGTAAATAAGCTGTTACTACTAGAAGAGAAGGGTAGAAGTAGTCCTTGGAGTATCTGATAGGATGGAAAACAGAAGAGTAACTTGGGTTTTGGTGCGACAGTTTCACAGCTGCAATATAGCAGGAAACACAGAAGCAACAGTGAAGACTGATAGGTGAGATATAAACAGTAGTAAGCAAAAAATATGTGACATACAGAAAAGTCTAAGGCAATGAATAAAAATGAAGCTGATGGAGCAGTGGAGCTGATAAACCTGAGAACCTGCCAGGTCTTGTTTTACGTGGAGTAGAGCACTCAGGACAGCTTGAGTAAATAATTCAGAATACCAAACAACAAAAATCAAACCCCTCCGTTATCAGAATAGGAAACCCAAAAACGGCCAGACTGTGTGCCTTCTGTGCACCACTGTCCTGCATCCTTGCTACAGGTCACTGGCCATCCAAACTGACAAGCTGGAATACAGACATCAGACAGACATGGCAGAGATGAAGGAGGGGGAATTATAGATCTTTCTTCACACAACTTTCAGAATAAATCTTTTTTACTCTCAGCCATCATCAAGATTAGGTGTATTTTTGAGAGGCATTTTCTGAAGATGCAGTGGAAACAGACTACAGCTTAAGAGAGGGGCAAAGAGTAGAAATCTTCACTAATAATATCTCAAAAATCCTGGTAGGACTATTCAAGTTGGCCTGAATGTGCTCAGGATCATACCCTTGAGGAAAGAAGTATTTGTCAGCATTTGTTAGTTGCTCACAATTTTAGATCTTCCCTGGCCTTCTCATTTCCTCCTTTGCTTTGTAAGACTGCTTTCATCCCCCTCCTACTCTTCTTTGCAGATGCCAGTTCCTGTTTCTAATGTCAGCAGTTCTCAATCTTCTCAGATAACCCTGTTGTTGTTTGTGCCTTGCTACGTGAGGGAAACAACCCGTGCTTTCTGTTCCCTCCTAAAGAGTCACTGCTGCTCTAGTTCCAGCAAACCTAACCCAGCCTCTGCCCAAATCCAGTATGTCAGACTGCAAAAACTGGCAATACCTCTAGTCTCATTGTGGGGAAATAAGCAAAATCAGTGTTAGAAACATGGTTTCTTTATTCTCCGTCAGACTGGCCTTTATGGTTTTTTTTCTAGCCTTGCAATTATTCTTGAATTTTCTGATGTATGTTGTCTCTGGGAGCCACTAAAAAGTAATGGATAGATTTGCAATAAGATATGTACAGCTCTGCCAAAGTGGTTTTAGATTAGTTTGTATCAACTCTGAAATAACAGTGATGTCATTCATTGGAAAACTCAAGATAAGTACTTTATACTAGTACTAAATATTAGCAATAATCATTAGTGTTAGGCCTCTTAGTTATCTTTGCAGATTCTGCTAACTATTCCATATACAAGAGAGAGAAAGATTCTTCCTCTAAACATTTTATGTGCTGTAAAATTGTGTTGTATTTGACTCAAAGAACTAACCAATAACCTTTGTATCCTGTCTCTTATTCCTCTTATTCCTCCATCTTTGCATGATGGAAGTTCCCCTTCCAAATTTCATTTGCCTCATGTATATTTATTTTAAATGCCTTAAATGGAAACAAATTTCTTTACAGGTGTCTTCTATACATAAGAAAAATGTAGTTAACTACTTGTAAAGGAAGTGAAAATTCCCATATAAAATAATAACAATAACAATAATAATAATAATTTCATTTTGGAGGGTGGCATCAAGAGTGAGATTGTGCTAATGGCGCAGAGAACAGAAAATATTAATATCAGACTATCAAAGAAGACCAAAATCTTTGGTTTTATGCTACTCTTCCAATGGCATCTTAGTGTATTTTAAGAAATAGTTAAGGATATTTTTAATCTTAGTCTTCAATTTTTTTAAGTGGAGCAAAGAAGTGTCTCCCCTAGTTTATTTTTTATTTCTTCTAGCCTAGTCTAAAACATCTTAGCATTGTACCTTTCACAGGTAACCTGGGGCTTTTTAGTGAGAGTGAAATGCCTGAAGTGCTTGCATGCAGAGCAGCAGAACCTGATGCCCTTCATTTCACAATAGCTTAGAAATAGGCTTAAATGGCAATGGTGCAGATGCCTCCACCCAAGCCAGGGCTCAGAAGGGATAGGTACAAGTAAGTACAGAACCATTTGCTTTCCTTTTCCCTTGCTTTACTATGGCATACCCACAAACATTTAATTAAAGCTATTGTATGCATGCTTAACTTGGAGATATCTGTGGTTCCTTGAAACCGTTACGTGGGAGCACCAAAGAAAATACAAGGGAGTCACTGAAGGAAAATACAAATGAATTAGAAAAACATAGCAACCAGAGAATACATTTCCCATAATACAACAGTCAAAGGTCATGAGATCATAGATGCTCAGTTGCTCATGCATATCATCTATTCTCTCCACTTGCATGCTTGCTCCGGAGAGGGCAAAGATTTAATGAGGATGGGGCTAGCTTTAGCAGTTCTCACCCTTCCTCACACCCTACCTCTCAAAGAGCACTGAAAGCCTCTTTGAAGTTGGAATAGACACACATTGAACTGTCCCAATGCACACATACAATCTGGAGTTTTCTCATCAGGTACAAAAATACAAGGTGACTGTTCTCTTCCGGCTGCCCTGGATGTGAACAAAGCTCTCAAATCAAAGACTTACTGAATTGAGGAGTTGAAAGAAGTTTCTCCATTGCATCTGTCTTTTCAACCTGCATTAGCCACCCTTCTCGGTCTCACGGTTTCTATTAGTCAGTTCATTTTTCCCAGCTCCTTAAGAAGAAATCCTGTTCAGACAAAACAGCACTCTATTTACAGGAAGCTTGGCAGGGTCAAAAAGTGACTGTAAAACGGATCTCTTGTTAAAACACATACAACATTCTGCTCTGATGTAGATACAGCCAAGACTCAGCAATCTCTGATTTGCTATCAAGGCAAATAGGTGATCTCAGAGTCAGATTTGTTAAACTTGGTGACATTGTGTTGTTATCACTTAGCAGAGCTAACTCAGTTGCTCCAAGTCCCACTTAATCTGTGCAGCTCACTACCCACAGCTTCTGACCTGCTTAGTCACTTCCGGTCTTTGATTTTAGTCTTAAAGCCTCTTTTCTGTGTTGGCATGTGACTGCCAGTTAATCTTAATCAAACTTCCTTGAACTTCCATTACTGTCAAATGCAGCTTCTCTCACTGTAATACCCACCCTTCTGAGTGCAAAAAAACTGATTTACAGCCAACAGTCTGCCACTTGTCTTATGCTCTGTGTTCATCTTTGCTTTGTTTTTCTTCCTGTATGAGTCACTTCCTCCCCCTCTCTGACACATCATGCTACACTTTATTTCTCTCAATCTGTCAGTGGCTGAGATGCTGCTCTGCACACCTTTACTGCAGAGATCTGGTCAGTACTATAGTGTGTGCCCAGCTACCATGTGTAGATTCAGAAAAAGCTAAACACAAAGAAATTGAGCTGGCCACAGGCTGCTTCAGAAAGTCAGCTTGTTTAATATGCTTTTGCTTCTGACCAGAAATTATGACCAACTCAGTTCCTTTATGCCTTGCTTAAGAGCTCCTTATGCAAAACACAGTTGTTTAATCTATGCCTCCTCACCTACCATCTCCCCTGTTACTTCAGGGCACTTGTTAACTTTACAGATGCTGAAAGTCCTTACCAGCTTAAGGACTTTCCCAGTTCTCACTGGGTCTGTATGCTGCAGTAATGTGCCCTTGAAATAGACTCCTTCAGCCAGTTTCCTTCCATGACCACAATCCAATCTAAAGGCGTTAATCCAGTACCAAGGTGACTTTTGCCTGCACAGGGACACTTCTGAACTGATGGGGTCTGTTGATTTTCAAGATTCTTTCATCAGGACAGAGAAGTTCATAGATGTGGCTTGGTGCTCTTAGTGGCCCAAGGCTCTTTGAATGTCAGATAGAAAACATTTAGCAGCAATGTCATCTGCCTGTAACATGTAGGAGAGATTTGTTCAATATCCCCTCTTACATGTATGCTCTTTCCTGACTTTTTTCAATATGCCCAGTTCTTCTTTGCTCTCTTCCTCCTACTTCTGTGCTCATCAGCCCTCATCCACTTTTGGGTCTTGTTGTTATTAACATCTGGAGGTTATGTGACCCATCTCTGAGTCCTTGTCCTCTTAGGATGCAGAAAATACCATACATTTTGGAAGGACAAATTAGCTACAGGTCGTTCTTACTAAGCCTCTCCTTCAACTTATCTCAAATTGTATTTTTGAACTGCAATCACTACACACTGGAAGTTGAAAACAGCCATTTGAGCCCTTTCCAGCAAGGCTTTGATAGTAGGCATGGAGGAGAGATAAGCAGCACATTGAAGTTGTGGTATCGCTGAGGGCAAGGAGTGAATGGAAACATTCCCTCCTTCTGGCACTGCCTGGCTCTGGATGAGGGGAGAGGAACAAACTGAGCAGCTGGGTTCACATGCATGGCAGGAGCCAGCAGCCTCTCAGCTGATGACAGATTAGACTCAGAGCCTGGTTAGTGGGAAGACTGTGATTAGACTTCAGCAACATCTGTCTCTAGCACTAGAGGAATCACTGCTGTGGGCTGTGCTTTTCTCAGCAAACTGTAATTATACCAGGAACCTCATTCCTGCTATTTTTCTCAACAACTTAAGGGCAAAAAAAATGTGAGTAAGGGTGCAGGAAAGCTGAAACTGTGAAAGGAGCAGGAAAGAGGCACCTGTTTATTTTTGTTTAGCTCATTCCAATTATTTTCTCTCTGTTTCTTAGATTTGTATGAATCACAGACTGTTTTTTTTCTGGAAGTCAGTGCCCAGGTTTAACTACCTGAAGTTGGCCTGCCATCCACCTGAAGCTGATAGCATACATCCTCTGTGTCCACTTATGTCCCATGGCATCTTAGACAAGTGTGGTGGCACTTGCAGAAGGTGTCATGCCAACCTTTCCTTGGCAGTGCCACCTCTTTTGTCCCATGGGGGCAGCAGTATGGAACGCTGGTCTCTGATCACAGCTGTTCTCAGGACATTCCCAGGAAGGTATGGCCTGGGCAGAAGGGTGGAATATGAGAGATTGCTCAGGGTGAGTTTAAACCTTACTCGCAAAGGTCCTGTCTAGACTAGGATTTAAGAGTTTGAACTTAAAAAGTGTTAGGGTGTATACAGTAACTCTCTGTTTTAAAAGATACAGAAAAGGCAGTAAAAGTTTGAACTCCCAGTAACACCTGGTAAATTTTGCCAAAATAACAATGTCAAAAAAGAGCAGGATTCCCTTGCAAGACTTCTCTGCCCAAAAAATCTTTTTGTTTGTGCAGTTGTAACTCTGTGGTACATCATTTGCCATTGTTTGCTCAGAATATAAGAAGAAACAGATTTTTTTAATGTATGTGTAGGAGAAGAAGAGAAATATCTAAGAGGGAGTTTGCCAACAGAGCTTTACCATCCAATACTTAAGATGTAGACAAGGTTAAAATGATTCAAACTAATCCATGTACTCCTTAACTTCTCTCACAGCATTAATGTGACTTTTAGTATACTTTGAGGGCAAGAATGTCGTGTCTATGTTAAGCAATTTTATATCAACACTACACTCATCTAGAAGAAAGCAGAATTGTTCCTTACCACCATGTCTGCCCTTCATCCTGCAACACATCTGGCAGCACAGCCAGGGATGAGAGTGCGGCAGCAGGAACTTGACCCTTGGGTCTGAAAGCACTGGGAAGGCTGCACATTGGCAAGCAAATCCCTATCTCCAGAGCCAAGCCTCTGCAGGCTGGCGACACATCTGGAGCAGTCTGGAATTGGCACAAATGGCTGTGGATAAGGAGGAGAGAGGAAAGGTTAGAAGGAAAGTGGGGAAAATGCCTCTTGCACATTTCATTTTCTTTTCCATCTGCTTGTGTGCTGTTGCTGTGAGTTATTAAACAGCTGCAGTGCTGTCTCCTAGAAGGGACTGTGGCTCAGTGGAGATGGAGAATCATCCCTGCAGTTTAGCACTCTGGGAGCCCCCTTGATTGCAGGGGCCATAGGAGCAGAGTTTCTCTGACTGACTATTCGACTAAATACACTTGGGAATTCAGCAGCCAGATGCTGTTCTGGCTCCTCAGACCTGAAACTCCTGGCAGGCAGTGGGTACTGCTGGGTACTTCTGACTCATTCTTGTCGAACTAGGTGAGTCCTTCTTGGTTTTTGCCTTCCAGGGAGAACCTCCCTACTCTCCTGAACTGGTTCCAAATTTCAAGGAGAGCAGATTACTCAAGCAAAAGATGTTTGCAGACTTTGAGACTGTAGCTTGGGTAGATAAAGGTAGAGTGGGCCTACAGTGACTGCCAAGGTCTGAGCAAAAGAGCAGTTTTTTTGCATCCATTCAGACACTCAGCAATTTCCTGCATTGTTCCAGCAATCAGCATGCTCCACCTGCTTTTACTTAACCATTTCCTGTTTACGGCGTCCAAAAACTTTCTGGTGAAATCACTAATCTGCCACAAGATCAGTCTTTATGGTTCCTTTCGAGCAGGCTTCGCTCACTTTTTTTCTCTGTCTTCAGTACACAGGTCTTTCAGACTGAGGCACTGTGTGCTTGTCTGCGTGCATGTGTGTGTGCTTGCAGTCAGTAGTTATGTCAGGAAACTATGTGCTTGTTAATTAGTTCTTTCCCTTAACATATGCCTCTTTTTTTCCTTCTAATGCTTGCTGGTTTTTGCAAATTTGAGCAAAGAAACAGACGGTAGCACTGAGGGCTGGTGCCTCTTTCTGTACAACAGAGGGCTCCAGATTTTTAGAGGAAGAACTCTTCCCATTACTTTCAAGTATCTAAGTGCTCTCCCACCAATGAGGAATTTGTTGTCTGCATAGCTTGCCCGTGCTTCAAATTATTTTCTAGAGTTGAAAACAGTGAGGCAATTTCTTCTAGTCTACTGTTCAGTTTCTCAGATGTGAAAGGCAAGGTGTGAGGAGAAGGAAGAAGAAAAAGAAATCTCTAACAGTGTAGATGGCTCCCACAAGTGCCCACTTAGTTATGACTTGCAGAAGTCACTAGAAAAGCCTGCACACCTCATGTCTACTCTCCCTAGCTGTGTTGCAGATAACACTACAGCCACCACTAAAATAAAATTTATTTTTCACTGCTTTTCCTGTTTGATTACTCTTTTTATTTCTCTTCTGAAACAGTGAAAATAGATTCTTAAGTTTCGTCTCTGATTCTCATGCTCTTGCACAGTGCTTCAATGTTTGGGTTGCGGTGAGCACTGCAGGGGAATGTTCTCTTCTTAAAATAAATCATGGCAACATTTCTGTTGGAATCAGGGCTTGTAGAAGTTTACTTTTTTTAAAAAAAGAAGAACGTCAGGGCAGCTTTGGCGTGGCACTATATCACTTTAGAGGGAACAGACTTCTGATGAATGTCAGCATATATGTACTGACGTGAGTGAATATATATATATATATACATACACACACACACACCGGTATGCATGCCAGTTACATTGGTATAACTGAGCACTGAAATCATCCTCTAAGAACACTGGACACGTTGATTCTGTCAGACAGATCTGCAAATTCCTTAATCATCTCTGCTGCAAGTCAATGTAAGTCAGGATGCTTACTCTGTCAACTTAGATGTAGAAGGAGTTGATCTATAGTGTGCACTGGCACTACTGCTGAGCTGTTTCACACTTTGGAAATGAAGCTGATGTGCTCACAGTCTCATGTGTTTCTGGATATTTTAACAAGAACACTAAATCCCCACTCCCCGCTTTAACTGTAATATAAACATGCAGCAGTATCACTTCTATATGGGTTATAAGGGATGGTCTGCGCATCACTGATGTCCAGGCAGCTGTCTGCTGTAGGCATAGCGCAACCCCACTTAGATCAGAGATTGCTGAAGTATCCTTCAAGCTGTTTGTGAGCAGCTTTTGAACTTCCATCAGGGAAAGGAAGCAGTTGTTTTCTGCACAGAAGTCTCAGATTGGCCCAAGTATGTAAAATGGTTACTTTGGTTCCCATCCAGCACAATTTATTCAAAATTTTTTGTCAGGGTGCTTGTCATCAGTGGCATTTGCCCAGGGTGAGTCACACCTACCCAAGCAATGCTCTGAGAGAGCCCTCAAATCTTTCTCATGTTCATTTTACAGGGTACAGCCCTGGTAATTTCATTATCATATTGGACAACACAGCACTTTATAGAGCAGCTCCTTTTCTTCTAACCAGATTTCAGCCCAAGAGACAACTACTTCCAAAGGAGATTCTCTGGTTCAGTGTCCATCTTTGTTTTCCAAATGTTTCTTTCACCACACTGCATTCTGATTGCACTGTAAATTTGGGTGCACTCAAGATGTTTTTACCTTCTTCCTCCACTCCAAAATTAAAGGGAAGCTGAACTATATGAAGTGAGAACTGAGACCCTCAAGGAAAATGGCAGGAGGTGTAGAGGACCATGCAAGACTCTTTCCAGGAAATGGGCAGAAGGTTCATCGTATGAGTCACTGTAACCTTAGATGACTACATTCTTGAAGAATAAACTGTCAGGAATATGATACTGCTCAGGACAGTTCCAGAGGGAGATGAAACCTTCTTAAATAGCTGTTGTTTGGTTTTTCATTCGTGATTCATTCCTGAGGAAATTGCTGAGTCTCAGGCCAGGAACGGAGGCAAGTGCAGGCAGTGCCAGCCCTCCTCGGTGGAGGCAGCAGGCAAGGCATGCTGGGGTGCACATCCCGCTGCTCCTGGCACCAGCTCTCCTGCCCAAGGAGCTGAGAAGGGATCGGGAGCACTCCATGGCAGCTCCACGTCCTGCCCAAGTGAATAGAGTAAAACAAGATCACTAGCGCTCATCTGCCAACTGAAATCAATTCACAGCATGTTTTTGTGTACCAGCAGGTATGAGACCAAGATGAAGTGAAGGTATTAAAACTCCAATTCCAGCTCCTTTAAAAAAGTTTTCTTGCTGTACCCAGTCCAACCAGTTAACTAAGTTCTATCGATAAAATTGGCCCAAAGCTCTGATTTTGGATTTCAGAGGTGATCTTAAGATTTTAAGACAGTAACAACAGAAACAGTCAGATGCCCTCCAGAGCTACCTCCAGAGGAGCTGAACTAGCATTAACAGCACTGGGAAATGTTTGCAGTAGTATCTTGAGTGTGGAGAAACCCCAGTGTTCCAGCACGCTGCTGTCAGTTCCCATCTTGATAGTTTCACCCAAACATTTAAGATTTCAGCATTAGTTCTGTGTCTCATAATGCCATTTATGTAATGATTGCTCATTTGGTTCCCATTAAAACAATGGTATTTCTTCTGCAAACCACTGCCTGTAAAAATCAAGCCACTCTGTTTCTCTTCAGATTGTAATAAAAGAAATAAATAGTAGGATACACACTGTAATTGCCAGAGAATGAGGGGGCTTTCTTTCCCCTCTTTGACATACAAGTTCACACATCAGAATTAGAAATGTGAAAGATCTGTTAAGGGTTGATGAATCCATCTCCTGCAAAAACACAATGTTGTTACTCCCCAGCAGATGTTCCTCAGGTACTACATTGAGAAAAGAGTCTACAGCTCTCCATAGACAGAGAGAGTAATTTCTCTCTTAAAGCTGAAGAAATGGAAGGTGCAGTTCTCTCAGGTCATCACAGTGCCACTATACTTTGAGACAGTGTATAATGATTTCTTGTATTGTATATACCAGCACTTTGAGGAATTCAGTTTCACATGTCTCAAACAATGGGGGGTTCATCGTTTCCTGTGGGAGCCTATTCTGCAGCCTAACTCGTTTCACCATCTGGAGCATTTTCCTGAGTGTCTGCTCACTTAAGCTTTCTTTTAATTGTGTACCCACTGTTTTTTTCTTAAAGGTAATTTGCCAAAAGTTTCTGTTGTGTGAAATTCACATTCTGTTGTGCTTTTTTATTTTTTATGAGGATTGAGAAAACCCCGAAAGATTGATGACTTCTCTTTGCTTTTTTTTCCTCAGAAATAATAGTAAGCAATTAATATTATATTACTGCTTTTTTAGCCATTCATCTCAGCAATTTACAAGGAAGATCAACACTGTTGTACTCTTTTAACAGATGGGGAAAATTGAAGCACAAGGCAGGAAACAACTTGCCTGAGATCATTCAATAAGCCCATAGCAAGACTTGGATTTTTAAGCAGGTCTCCACAGTACTGCCCTAATTTTTTCTTACTTTTTTATTTTTTTAGCTCAGTCTAGTTCCCTTTGGCTTTGTTGGAGTAGCTAGGAAGGACAAACTTTCCATGAACTTTATTCAGAATTGCAATATTGTAACTGAAAGGTCAGCTTGTTGAATATTTAACAGTTACTGTCTTTCCAGTGTACTAATCTTCCAGTGTGTTGGTCAAGCGTCCTAATTAAGTAGTGATAAATAAAACCAACAAAGCATTTTAACAGACTAATTCAGTCCCTAGGGGCCCCGAGCTGAATTTCCTTCAGCTAGCCTGTGTTTTCCCAGTTGCAGATTGTGCAGATTGAACACTGTATGTATCAAGCACACTCTTATCAGCACACTGCAGGGAGCTTTCTTTCCTCCTCAGTGCCACCATGCTTACTTCACCTGTCCTATTTCCCTTCGCTTAGTGGTTTTCAGTAAGTGTGTTTCTCAGAATCTGAATAGTTGCTGAATTATAAATCTTCCAGTTTGCAATCATAACACCACACCGTGTACAGCATGATACGGTAGGGAGTGATACTCAGCCAAGCCCTGAGCAGGCTTACCTGGGTGTCAGAAGCAGCACAGAGCTCTCTCTGCTGAGAGATAGAGGGTTTCTCTTACTTGCCTTGAAACTTCTGCCTGTCCAGCCTGTCATTTCAGTGGATATCTTTGGTGGGACTGGAGATACCTGAGCAGATGGTAAGACGAGTGTTGTTCCTCATCTGCACATGGGGAGGTGAGGGCAGCCAGGTCTGTGTGCTTGCAGTCTGGTGTGCAGGGGCCTCAGAACTGCCCCATACTCTGGAGGGTGAACTGACAGTGCTCACCACATATGAGGTGCATCACTCTGTGTGGATTGAGAATTGAGAAATCAGTGCTCTGGGTAGGCCAGAGTTAGAGCTGAGGGATAGCACACAGATCCTCCTGGCTGCTGACCATTGTCAAAGTATGCCAGCAAATGAAGTCTGTAACGTTATTCCCCTACTGCTGCTTCAGGCATCCTTCATTCCAGACATCATTGCACCAGCATTTGAGGATTTACTGAAAGACACAGGACTGCTGTAGGTCACTGAGCACATTACATTTGCTTTCAAATTGAGTTTGAGAAACTACCAAGCAGTGTCAAGCCTGCGTCTCCTGGCTGTGTGAATAGAGGAAGCTAAAAAGCAACAATGATTACATAAAGCAGGGAAATCCCCCCCAAAACTTCTCCCAGACTACCTCAAACTGAAGCTGAGTTGCATACATTCAGTACAAATAGTTTTGCAATGGCTTCTAGACCCATGAAAAGGTTACATGTCCTTGCTTATAATGATATAATCAGGCCAGTTCTCTAAGTTGAATCACTTGGAGAAGATAACAAAAGATTGAATCAGAGCCTGTGTAGAAATCGAAGCAGTTTTATGTAGCACGTAGGCCTGCTTCAGGTGGAGATACAACTGGATATTGCTATTCCACACAAAATCAATGGGAACTGTTCAATACCTGTTAGTAACCAGCAGTTATTCTAGAAAAACAGTGTGGAAAAAATCCTGTGTTATGTTTTATAATTTGTGATTATGGATCACAAATTACACATAACTTCCTATACATAGCTTCCTATACAAACCCTGTTTGGTAGAAAATGGACCTTACTGAAAACTAGAAAAAAGCTATGGTATTCTTGCAGTTAAAAACTCTGGTCATCCACTTTACAAAACCTGAGACTCATTTGGCTTGGAATTCCTAAATGATGATGTTCAAAAAGCAGTGGTGTTAAACAGACTTCCAAGACGCCTGTGATTTGTTTTAAACGTCATGGTTTAACAGAAACAAACAAGTAAGCAAAAAGAGACAGCATATTGAAAATGCACATTTACTGGGTTATCTAAAGCTCAAAAATGTAGTTGGCTAATATGACACTACAAAACTATTTTTCATTATCTTTTATGCGTTAAGAATGACAATGTTCTTGTCATGACTATGGAATGCCTGTCTTGAAGACAGGTGGTATTTTCTGTTCCCTTGCTTAGAGAGTGGGGCTTGGGGATTTGTTTGTTTGTTTGCTGGTTTGTTTTAATAGGATGAGAATATAGACTTCTCAGAGGCTCACTACAAGCTGTTTCTTTGGAAAGAATTGCTTGTTTACTCTTTCCTATCATTTTATTGAAATAAGTTCTCAGATATGTTTCCTGTCAGCCCTCTCCCAACTTCACTTACTCTCTTCCAGGAAATTCACAGAAGGACTTCCTGTACATTTTTTGGGTTGTCAAGCCAACTCTATATTAACATAAAGTACAGTTGGGTACTGCTGTAGATGCCTTGCAGTAAATATCAAAGCTGTTTTAAACAGCCTTAGAGGTGCTTTTGTCAGTGTAGAATATTTTCCTTGAGGAATATGGGAAATGAGAGTTATCAGCATTGTCAGTATGGTTATACCAGGACAGCTATATGTGAGCAACTCTTTTCTAGTGTGCTTGCTTTTTGTATAGTTAACAATCAGGGCTAAAGAGCAAGAGGAAAACTGAGACACAGCTTACTTTGACAACCTGTGTAATAAGCCTTGTGTTTCTTCTACAATATCACCTCTGTTAGTCATGGCTTGTTACTGTAAAATATCCTACCTTTTACTTTCCTCCTTTCAGGTTTATTGACTTTCTTTAAAGCTTTGGTACAGCACAGTAGGTATCAGCCCAGGTTTGAGCTGGCTGTTCTGGAGAGTCTTTCAGGCATCTGAGGGCTCTCTGTGCTATGATGGAGTTTGTCTCAGTGGGTCAGCTGCAGAGGCTGGAAAAGAAATACGTATTTGAATAGGCCTGAGATGCCTTGCAACACAGTTAATAGCAGCAAACCTGAGGACATGGTGTGATCAGACTGATGCTTAGTACCTTGGATATTTTGGTCCTTGTAACTGTGTGTGTTTCTTCAGTTTATGTTAATCAGCTTGCAGGTTGCTCAGGAAGGCTTTCATTTTGATTTTAAATATTTCCTCTCACAAACAACAGTCTGTTTTTTACATAAAGTGTCTAATCACAGTCATATAATATCCTTTATTTACATAGAGAGCTTCATCCCAAAGCACTTTACAGTCTGGCATTGACAGAGGACTAAGACTAGAAGAGAAGCAGCTTATGCTGGTTGGGAGCAAGCTCTGATCTCAGCCTAGCTATTAATAAAGCATACAATGTGGAGCCATAATATTCTCTCTGAATCCAAGGCATTTTGCTATTAGTTAGAAAATATATTGCTGTAAGCTGTGCTCTAACTCCAGAAAATGTATTTGAAGTGTCGAACATGAGCTGTAGTAGAGAATGCCCATCTTCTTGCACATCCCATTCTCTGTTCATAGGTACTGGCCACCAAAAATCAGTTTTATTGGAAAATTACAGTGGTGCAAAGTACCCTAGCAAGCACAGTATTCTTGGCAAATACATGCTGGCCTTTGGAAAGCTCTGGCAAAGGAGCCTCGACTAGTCTAAAGTTTGGCTCTAGAGCACATCAGAAAGTTTGCCATCCAGAATGAGAAGGAGAGTTTGGACACTGGTAACTAGAAGGACAGCCAGACAGGCAGAAAAAAAGAGGATCATTACATGCACATTACATGCACATCAATCCATTTTCAGCAAATCTAGTGAACTTATTACCTTGATTTGTTTTGTGTATTAAATGGGTTTCCAAGTGGTTGTTTGCTGGACAAAATGGCAACTTTGCAATCTCATTCAGAAATATTGTGATTGAGGTGTCTTGCCTTTATTGTGTGTTTCAGATCAAAAGGATCAAACTAATTTAGTTTGGGAAGGAACCAATCCTGCCCTGCAGCCCATACGAGTGAGGAACACTGCCTTGAAAGATACTTTACATGATGCTGCTTTACCCAGCACTACTGGTGAGACTTCAAGGAATACATCAAATCTATAGAAAGGACAAATGAAATCTCCCCAAAGACTTGAATGAATGAACGACATTGGTTTTCAAAAATCTGGTGAAGCAGAGAGTGAGCATTCTTCTTCTTTCGTCTCTTCAAAGACTAAAACCAAGTGCTGTTCTTTGTATATGTGGGGTCATACTTAACTCTGAACTTATGAAAAACCTGTCTTTTGTTTAGGTTAATTTAAGTGACTTAATAATAAAAGCCTCTGAACAACATACATGGTACTGAAGAAGCATAGGCCACATATGCCTTCCTAATTCACCTCACCACCTCATCGATTTGGAGGAACCAATGGCCAAGCACAGGAGTGTCCACAGCCCAAAACACAGTGAAATGTTCACTTCTTTTTTTTAAGAGAATGATAAGCCCATTCAGTGGCTTGATTACGAAGCAATAGTACCATAAGTACTTAATCCTGTAATTCACTTGGAAATCATCAGAGATGATGTAAGAGTTACAAATTGCTGGGCTCTGACTGTTCAGAATGTTAGGAGAATCTAAACGGTGGGAAGATCGATGCGTATTACAGCTGTTCGGCTTTCCCTGTCTTCAAAGCACTTTTGAAGTATTCACAACATGACTGCAAACTACAGAACTGTTTACTCACCTTACAGACTTAGAGAATGTATGACTTGCTCAAGGCCACTAAAATCATCACTGGCTGTGCTGTGATCAGGATCTGGTCATTCGCAGCTCTCAAGCCTACAGGAAAGCCATGGGTTCAGTTAGTGCCAGCTGCTGCTGCACAGTCACCATTGGCCTGAGATGCTGGTTCTGTCCTCTGCCATCACAGGGAAGGCCTCCCTGAGCACTCTCTTGAAAAGCAGAGTAACCTGTACAGAAATATGAGAGGTCTAGAGTACTGCCCGAGTGGCTGTAGGTAACCCAGCAAGGAAACGAGCTGCAGTGAGGCCACCTCGGGCAGCCAGGCAGGCAGGTTGCCATCTGCTGTTTGCTGGGCAGTCTGGGGATGATGAGAGAGTTCCTGGGAGCACATGGCCCTTACTATAAAAAGTACTGCACACCCTTAAGCCTGGCAGTGCCAGAGACGTGGAAGCTGATGTCGCATCACTCCCAGCTACCAGACAGGATGGCATGGAGAAGCCATCTCTGCAGCTATCTGCTTGCTCACACACCTGCTCACACACCTTTGGACACTCCTTTAACAAGGAAGTTTCCATCACAACAAATTCACGGAAGCTACTGCATTTCAATAAGCTACTTTTAAAAGTAATACATTTCACCTTGGGGAAAAGCAATTTTCCAGCTTCAGTGTTACCAGTTTTGTGCTTTGAGGAGACCTTTGTAACATGTAATTTTAATTTTGTTTTAGCGAAGATTTGGATTTTCTTTTTGACAGTGCTGTACTACCAGCCACTCAAACCCTGCTGAACTTGCTTGTAGCCATTTTATCTGAGTATCTTGTAAATATTTGGTAGAGCATTCAGACAGAGAAGTGTTTTTGGCTCTTACAGTCACATGCCTGGTTCCAGGACCTCTAAGAAGTACAATAGACTGAAGGCAGGGAAAATTCCACTGAGATGCATTCAAGTCTCCAGGGAGCAATTGCACTCTGTTTAGACTAAAATTTCTCATTGCTGTCTCTCCCTATTAAAAAAAAAAACATGGAAGGATTGAGAGGGGAAACTAGAGGGTTTCATTATTATAAACACCAGAATGCAAGCAATTTTCACTGATTTCTGTCATATTGCAGAGCCATTTGCAGTTGGAGAGGGAGAGAAGATTTTCAATGCTCTCTGCACTACCTGGGAAATTTCCATCAAGTTCTAAAATGTTTTACAAACATTAGTAAATTAAAGCTTAATCCCCTTCTTCTCATCCCCATGAAGCAAATACAGTTTAAAGACAGGGCTAATGAGACTAAAATAGTTCTGCTTTGCTGAGGTCACAGGGACAGCATGGTAACAGAACTTGGGTCTTTGAGTCCCAGCTTTCTGTCTTACACCACAAACAGCACACATTCCCTCCCTTTCCAAGACTTGCTGTGTTTCCCTTCCTAGGATATAGTGAAAAAATGCTGGCATCACACCTTGAGACAACCTTGGGTTTTCCCCCTTGCTCACAACTTCTGTCCCATGGAATTAAGATGTTGAAAATATCAAAGAGGAATGTGAGGTGGGGGAAAAAAAATCAAGTCACTGCTCTGTCTGCCTTGGGCATGTTCTGCCTCCACTGCTGCCAATGGAGTTGGCGATCTGTTGGGAGCAACCTCAAACACGTTTGTATGTACTTCCATATAATATTCAGGCAGAACTGTGGTAAAAATGCCATCATCAACAAGAGAACTTGGCTGACAAGAAAACTGGACAGAGGAGCCAATAAGTCACTCCTGTATTGAATAGATGTAATTTCATTATCTTTCTGTATGTGACCTGCATTTCTTACTGCTTCTTCTTATTAGCATCCTTTAACTACAGCTGCAGCCATCTCTTTCACCTCTTCAGAAGAGAGGGATAATCCGTCAACCAGTTCTTCTCCACTGGTATGAGTGAGATTTTTACCAGAGGGATTAATAGTCAGTTGAAAAGAGTTGTTCCCAACATAGCCAAGCAAAAAGCAATGTGCACGAGTCATGAAGTGGAAGAGAAGGAGACAAATCTATAGATTTAAAGTTCTTAAATTATTTTCCCCTTAGCTTCCCTTGTTCACACTGTTAGATAACCAGACATGCAAAGCTGGATGTATATTGGCAGTGACCAGTGTAAGCAGAACTGAGAGCTTCTCCCACTGTGCAAACAAACCTGAAGTCAGTCAGCTACTAAAACCAGATCATTATGTACCAGCAATTCCAGCCCTTGTAGATGAGAGATATTGAGAGGAAAATCAGGCCTCTTGTCTCTCTTGTGACCTTGTGATGTATCCCAGCACTAGAACCTTTGGCCTCTTAACACTGTTACCTTTTATGACAAGGCTCCAGCACTGGTCCTTGGGTAGGCTGCTTGTCTAGCATTCTTCCCTGCAGAGGATCCAGACTCAGTGCAAATGCTGTGCACAGTGCTCATTTCATTCCCTGCTGAAAGGCAGCCAGGCTTGAGGTGGAACATGGCAAGTGCTTCACCGCACCTGGCAACTCCACACAGCTGCTGAAAATAAGCAAGGAAGACAGCAGTGTACAAATGCAGGGGAATTTTCACATAGGCAGGATGTAATTAGCCGAGCTGGAATTTGGCCAGGACACTGGGGTTAAAACACTGACTTGCAGGTAACACACTGGGATCTTTCATAAGTCAAGTGCTCAAGATCTCCCATTTCCATTTTACCTGGAAGACGTCAGAGGACTGTTCCCTATTTAGTGGTCATGGGCAGCTCTCAAACATCTGACACAAAGGAAGAAGTGTCTAAATGGTGCTGCACCTGCAGAGCTTCTCTGCCAGCAACTGCCCACCATCAACAACAGCTGAAAAGATCACATCCTGATAGGACCGTGGCTGCACCACTGTAAAACACACCTCCATGCCTTGGGGTTCACTTCACCCCTAACTCTCATTATTCAGTTTTCAGGTCAAATCCCTTCCAAATAGAAACAGAAGCTGATAAAATTAGGGCAGCGCTTTACACATAAAACACAAGAGAGAGAATATTATCATTAGGTGCTGTTTCAACCTTATTCTCTGCCATTTGAAATAATACCAGATTATTGGACAACAGAGAATTTAGATGAAGCACTTCTCCCCAGTGTAGATGAGTGAGCTTTTCCAAGTGGCCTTGCTGGTAATACACAGAGCATGAAGAACTTTTGCCGCCTTCTTCCTTCCAGCAGGGAAATCATGTTTAAAGCAGCAAAACATTTTTTTCCACTTCATGACCTCAGTTTCTGTGCAAGCAATTTTTCTGTTTACTACAAGGATGTTGAATGTCCACAAAAGATCAAGGAAGTAATTAATAAACCTCACGTGTGTAAAGTCTGCATAATGTTTCTACCATGATGTGGCCCGCAGTCTGAAATGTAAATAATTGCAAACCTCTAACCCCTTGTCAGTCAGACCTGCAGATGTGTCCAGTCAAAGAGCTACTTCCCCTGTGTTCTGCAGTGTGTGCAAGCAAAACAAGAAGTGTTCCTGCCATCTGAAAAAGCATAATCTCTGCATCAGTAAGTCATAAAAAAGGGACTCCTCCCCTACCTCTGAGAGCTTATCATGCCAGCCTTTGGTTTATATGAGGGGAGGATGGTTTATGTGCCCAGGCTGCCATGGAAGCCTCTCTTTGTCAAGTGTTGTTTAATGCAACCATCAACCAAACTTGATGAGAGTACCTCAGTCAGTGGGACAACAAACCTACAGATAGCCTCTCATGGCAAAATGCACTGGGGAGAGTAAGGAACGGGCAGCTGCAGGCAACAGGAAATCCAGCACTAATAAATAAAATGTCTTATAGCCAGAAAGAGGAAATAAACAGCAGCAGCACAAACTGAGAGGACAGAAGAGAGCATAACTGTGGCATGGGAATCACTGAGTTACAGTGAGCTTATTTTTACAGA
This sequence comes from Irena cyanogastra, assembly GCA_013397155.1. Classification (NCBI taxonomy): domain Eukaryota; kingdom Metazoa; phylum Chordata; class Aves; order Passeriformes; family Irenidae; genus Irena; species Irena cyanogastra. Next base: position 349,184 of record VWZV01010970.1, read on the forward strand.
ACGTTGTCCCAGTTTGTTATGTGTTCAAACTGCAAAAAAAGTGGGGGAGTGGGGGGACTGCTCAAAGAGAGGGTCTCTATCAGAAGTTGTCAACAACCACTGTAATTAAGGAAGCAGCCAGAGCACACACAACCAGAGCTGCTGCCAAACTGAAATGAAAGCATTTTTTGTTTTCGGCTGTAGCCCCAAAGGATAATAAAAGATGGTTCTACTATGCCAAGTGAGGAGCTGCAGGGACACCATTTCTAGATGGCTCTCCTCCCATCTTTCCAAAATTATACACTGTGGGGAAGCAGCAAGTTACTGTTCCTAAGTATGTTTTCAAAGCCCATGCCTGCACACCCCATGTGACTGCAGCCACCTGGGAAGGCCAGCCACAAGACAGGTGGGCCCCCAACCATTGTGGTGACAATGGAGGTGGCACTAGCTGAGCTCTGCCCCCAGCCAGTGGGCCGTTCTGGCACTGGTTGGTTCAGACTGCTGAAGCAGCACCACTGAATTTTTCTAGCCTTGCCCTCAGCTATGGGTTTCACCACGGCCCCACAGCATTGCCGCCAGCAGTGGGAACTGCCGCATTCAGAAGAGCCACACCCCGCTTTCCTGAGGGCAGCTGCATTTAAGAGGCTCCCTGGTTTCTTGGCAAGAACCCTCGTTCGTGGCACCCCAACACCATGCTCTTCTTGCTGCTGACAGCATAGATCATGCAGCGGCAGGTGCTGGCAGAGCCGAAGGGGTTGGTACAGACCTTCTCAGCCGTGGGACATGAGGCTTTCAGTGGTGGCTGTAGAAACTGGTGTGCGGGTTCAGCAAAGGAAAAGAAGTCATTCAGAAATTGCATGCATATTTCTGAATTCATTCATTGTGTGGCGTTTGCCTTTCATCCTCCCTCCCGGGCTGTGTGTGCATTGTTGGCATTCTCTCCCAGTCCTATATAATAATTCCCAGGTCTCCACAAGCCACTGCCTGCCAATGGAGCCCATAGTCACTGGCCTGCCAGCCTGGTCACATGAAAAGTTACACGTGAAGGTTTAATGCTTTCTCCTGACCCCAGTCCCTGTTCCTGTGAATCTCCTGCAGTGTTTTCCTAATCAGGTGCCGGGGAAGCTTTGCACTGAGCAGGATACCAAGAAGGTGGCTGTTTAGCTGCAGCATTTCCAGAGTCTTTGAGCTCTCTCTGAGCTGCAAATACAAGCAGTGGAACCAGGTGAATGTCTGACTAGGCTACCATTTAGACGTGAAGCTGCTTTCCAACCAAAGGCACATTGTAGTTGCCTCACTTGCTCTATCCCAACTGCCACACTAATGGTTAATTGCTTCAGCAGATATGGGAATCACTTCTCAAAGCCTGCATACAAGGTACACAGCTGTGGTCCAGTGAAATTTTAGCCTTCGCTGAACATTGACAATATGTCTGTTACTGGGGAGTCAAAAAGAAAATACAGCCCTTCCGCTACCGAGTTCTAGATGATGCAGGTATTTAGTTCATCACACAGCTTGTGAAAGTGGTAACATATTTACTTTTGTGTTACTCGTATATATGACATATCAGGAAGAACACATGCTTTTGGAGAATCTCAAATGGAAGTGATCTTTTAATAAATCTGGATGACAGGCAGAAATATTGAAGGCCTGTTTCTGATGTATCAGCAGTTACAGTCATTTCATGCTATCAGTGTTACGTGAGGGAGGGCAGGTATCTCCTGCAGGAAAAGTTCTTCTTCTCCACCTGATGTTTTCATGTAGGATTTCACACATGGTGGTGTTTGATTCATGCTCAGCTTTTAGAAGCATGGGAGTTGTGTCTGGCAGTCAGGGCCTAATGTTCCTCTGGGTTTCATTCAGACCATAGAAAGATGAGCTAGTTGCACATTTGAGCCAAACAGTTGGATAATCAAACTGAGCATTTGATTCCAGTTTTGATTCTTTTTTTTTTTAAGAGGAAAGGTGCCTTGTTATGAACCCCAGCCTATACTTACACTTTTGTGGGTTTAAGTGAAAAGACCAAGTAAATTTTAAGTTTCAGTCTGTTTATATTGTTCTGATTTAAGGTCTATCATTATCAACATAACTTTTGAAAACAAACAAAAAAAAGCCCCCAAACTGATAGTGTTTTTCAAATTCTCTGCTTTCCTCATAATTTTCAAAAGTGTAGTGTATTTAGAAGTGTAAGCTTGGCTGCTTGGCTGACTGGCTATTTGATTATTTCTTTATATTATATTACATTGTTTCATTCTTAACTGTAAGCCATCAAAATCATAAAATCTGAGTTCTAGTCTCAGTTACACTCAAACATAGTACTGAAAAGGTTTGTCTAACTTCTTAGTATATATGGCATTTAACAAACTTTGCTTAAATTAAACCCCAACTCAATCCAAACAGCTGAGAAATCTTGCTTCTCCCAGATGAGAGTATGCCTGAATAATATAGGAATTACTTTTCTCACTCAAAAACATTAACAAAATACATGCATAAATACTGGAGTTTAATCAGCCAGTGCTGTCTCTTTATTTAAAGGAAAAACTTACTTAACCCTTCAGGAGAGATTCAAGCTACCAGTGACAATGGAGACAGGTCTGAGCACCCAAATGGTAATGCAGGTAGAAAAAAGTATGAGGTGATGATGTCTGTGGCTGTAATCAGCTGGCATTGTCCACGCTGCCACACAACAGCCAGGAGACCAGCAAGGAGGATTTTCCATTTCTGGAAAGTGCAGTGAAATTGAGGAACATAGCAATCTCAAAATTATCTTTTCTTCTATGAAGTATTGTCTTCAGAATGCTGCTTGATATTCATTCAGTCAAATATTTTGACAATTTGAACAAATAAGCAGGAAATGGTTTTGATTTTTGGCTCCAGTGGGCCATTTGTGAAGAAGAATAAGTAGCGCAGCATGTGCCATGTCTCTTAAATACCCTTATTTGCCAGAAACATATGCAGCGTGTTTCCCAGGCTGTGGAAACAGTTATCATTTCCAGTCTGCCAAGTCACCCTTCTCTCTTCTCACACCATCCCCAGCCCCACATCGGGCTGGGGTGAAAGGAAGCATCACTCTGAATTACTCTGCTATTACCTGTTTGTGAGGAGAGGGTGCATGTGCACACAACACATTATTCTGTGCACGTTTCTGAGAAGGATTGTGATTGCAGTCTCTTCACAGTGGCACAAAAGAGGAGTAGCAAGCTGAGGTGGGGCACGCACAGGCACCTGAGAGCCAAACCCGCACCTCTCTGCGGCTGCTCTGCAGAGCCAGGCCCATCTGTGAGCATGCTGCAGCATACCTTCACAGGAGCCCTGGGCCAGGGCGCTGCTTGGGGAGATGCCAGGGGAGCTTTTGTCTGTGCTTTCACTGCGGGTTTAAGTAGTTCGATTAGCATTTGGGTCAGAGCACACGGAGCAGCCCCAGCTGGGGTGGGAGAAGTCACACTGTGAGGCCACACTTGAACGTGGCCACTTTACTGTGCCACCCCGGGTACAAAGCCTGCTTGTGTGGGGCACGTCCCATCATGCATCACACTTTGGTTGTCAGTGGCAGCCATGGGTTGCTGTAGGTGACACAATAACCTCTTTATGCTTAAAAGAATAGCAGGGAGAATTGCTGGAGACCACTGGAAACATTGCAGCAAAGAAGTGGTTTGGCTTTTGTCTGTCCCTCAAGGTAAGGTGCCCAGGCAGTGGCTGAGCTGCCTCTGCTGTGCTGGAAGGAGCAAAGCAGCATCAAGGGTGAATGCAGGGCTTTGGATGTCTGGGTGGGAGAGGACTTAAACACCCAAGGAAGACACCCATGGTAGCTCTGTGGTAAAAACATGATAAAACTCCTTACTTAGGGTAGAGTTTTACAGCAGCTCGCTCTAAAGTCTGGGCTGCCACAGCCTTGTCATCCCCACTGCCTTCAACATAAGAGCAGTCACATAGGGAATCAGCTCAAAATGCTGATCTGTCTGGAAATTAAACTGTGTTTTTAATTACAAAATAAAAGTTTGCTTTATTAGAATGTTTCAAAGTTTAATTCAAAGAGAACTGGAAAAATAAAAAGACGAGGAACTGAAAAGGGTCAAAACAGACAGAAATTTGAAAAAATACTGATACAAACTATAAAAGTTAGTTAAATCTTTTACTGTGTCTATCACTATCTCTTTTAGCAGCCCCTCAGCCATACACTTCTCAAAGCAGTAAGCCCAAATAATTCAAATACACTAAGCAAAGCTACTCTGAATATGGCTTCTAGCCTAGTAAGTCAGAGCCTTATCCAGTTCCCATGAAAAACATCAGGAAAGTTTCCTTCAACACTAATAGACATAAGATTGGATTGCGGAACAACCATATAACTTTTCATGAAAAAGTGGAGTTTCTCTAAAGCATTGATAAAATATTCATGCAGGAGAATGTGGAAACTGACTGGAGCAGTCCCATTGCTAAATACGTTTCAAGTGAGCATAATCATTTTTGAAACCACACTCATTCTCACTAGTGATGTGTGCTCTAAAGCAAACTTTTGTTTTTAAAGGAAAAAAAAAATTATAATTTCTTTATTGTGGATGTGCAGAAAGGCTCTCCCTCTGCTGCTGGGAAAACCAGTTTCTGCTCCATAAGCAGTAAAGCACATCCTAATTTTTAAAAAGCATTTATTAGGCAAAACAGGGCTTTTTTACAATGCTTTCATTTTTTGCAGTTGTCTTTCTGTTGATGCCAGCTGCTTTAGTTGTAGGTATTTTCTGGGAGGTGGTGTCTGTCAGTCCCATGTGGGGTGTCCCCTTGGCTATCTCTCATAGCCGCCCTTCTATAAATCACAGCATATTAAAAAAAGGGGATAATGCTGACATGTGAACTAATCCCCACATCAAAGAGAGCAATTCTTCCTCCTCCAAAAAACCACCCCCCTCTTTTGCTGGGAAAAGTCTAATGCCTAGAAGGTGATTTACACAAAACTTCATCCCAGTTGTTAGGAAACTCACTCGCAGTGCCACTTACTTGCCAACTGCAGGAGAAACCTGGGAATCAGGGTAACCACAATAGCTAGCCTGTGGCTTCCAGCATTTGGCAATTCAGGAGAGAAAAAAATTGGCTTGTTTCAACAAACTTGTGTATATGTTGATTGCATGGCAGAATAGGCATGCATATAGACAGATATAAACGTGACTAGTAATGTGGGTCTGTCTGGGCACATCTGGGTCTGTATGGGCGCATCTATATCTGTGTGTGCTTACAAGCACTTGTGCAGGCACAGGACTGCCTGGCCTGGCACATACGAGACACGCCGAAGCACACAGAAATACCTCTCTCTTTCTGCTAGGAGAAAAAAGGGACAATGGGGAAGAGACATTAAAAACATAAGCCCATATGGGCATCCAGTGGCCTAGACATGGAGAGGGCTATCTTCAGCTACTCCAGATGTAGGCCTGCCTTTGAGCCTGCCTGTCAGTTCAAATGCTGAGAATAGATGAATAAAAGGAATGCTGTGTCTGAGACAGGATTAAAGCATACACTCACTGCTGCCCTTGCCTTTGCAAACACTTCCTGTGCATTGATTAAGCACACAAGATACTTCCAAATAATTGTCTGTCTTTGGAATGCAGCTTAAAGGAGGCAAAAATGCCTCTGTCTGGCTAGGTAACTCTCTTTTCCCAACTTAATGCTTAGCCTGTGCCTGTGCTGGGCACACATCCTTCAGACATACTAACAAAGCATATGTAGCATGGAAAAGACTACTCTGGTGGTTCTGGAGTCATAATCAATAAGGAAAAATACCTGCCTCATGTGAAACTGGCTGTAGTAAACTGCATTTCTGTAAGTATATGTATGCATGTGAACTAGATTCTTCCACCAGTATCGAAGTTGCGGGTTGATTAATTCAGTTTACTTGCTGCTTTCTCCTGCCACCCACATGGACAAGCAGAAGTGCCCTGGGGCCAGCAGGGCCCTCCCCACCCAGGTCATCCCTTGCCCCAGGGCAGAGGGCCATGAATGTGTCTCCCAACAAGTTCACTCCCAGTGAAAGATAGTGAACTGGAGTGGGGAAGTGGATTAAAAAGTATCCTTTTTGGAGTCCTTGGTTGGTTGTGGTCCAGCTGCACTTCAGTATGATTGCACAAGAGCTGAGGGGAGGAAGAAGGTAGCCAGGGGCAGTGAGACACTCAGGCAGCTCCCATGTCAGTGCAAGTGCTGGCTTAAAACATTCATGAAAATGCCAGAGGGAGAGCATTAGGCATGCCAAGAGACCCACATCTCCCACTCCACTGACAGGAAGGGCATGGCACATGTGTGGGGGGAAGGCAGAGACCAAAAGTTTTGTTGTTGCAATGCTCCCTCTGCGTAGATGTGCAGCTCTTCATGTATCTGTGCCTGTCCCCTGTCCTGTGTCAAGTGGGGAGGATGTGAAAGAAACCCTAGTACGGTTGAGCCCTCACCTCCAGTACATGGAAAAACAAACACAGCCATTCTCTTGTTTGTTGATTTAGTTCAGAGTGCTCCTTCCATTACAAAACCATTTCCCTGCAGGCGAAGGATGAGTGCAATTTTCAAGCACCTCTTCTGTTGATAGACAGAAAGATTGAAAGGACAGAGCCCTACCAGCTACCTCTTGATAAAAAAAGGCCAGGAGATCTTCTTCTCCTTTTTTAAAAAACCTTTATTAGAATCAGCTATGGGAGGGGAACTCAAGAGGCTGGACACACCACCACTGCTCCCATTGGGCATCACAGAGAAGGAACTACAAATCAAATTTGCTACTCACGCTGCAGAGTCAAGATTCCTTCCTCATGGGAGTTCCCAGGAAATCGATTTGGCTCATGAAGTCCAGGGGTGTCTTCCTTTTCTAAGTTATGGTGAGAAAGAGGAGATGAGAAAAGCTTCTTAACAGGTAGATTGACACTTTGCCATCTTGGTGGTGTCTTTCGTGGGCCTGGATTCAGTGCTGGCTCGTTGCTTTAAGGGCTTTTTGGTGTGAACCGAACTCCTTTGTACACTGTGCATCATGGGAAGTTCTCTGATTACCATAGTGGGCGGAGTCCTCAGTGTGACGAGGAGGAGGAGAGCATCAGTGCTGTTTTCCTGGTGGGAGGCTAGGGGGAGCTAGGGATACCAGGGATTGGGGGAACATGAAACTGGGAACCAGGAAGTACAGCTTCAAGAACTCTTCAGAACAAGAAATTACAGACATAATACAGTAAGTAACACCATTTTAACAATATAATACACATAAACATACAGTTTTGGACCAGTCTTTAGGTTTATTCATCTCATCTCTCAGCTGTCTTTTCTTGTTGGGCATGATTTTCATGTTTTCTAGCTCAGAAATACATGCCACATGTATCTTTTTCTCCTCTTCCTGAAATACACATGGTTCTGTGGGAACAGCTTTGTGCTTGTAAAGTGAGCCATGTGCTCCATTACAGGTGTCACACATAGCAATGGTGGTGACCACTCAAAGCTGCATCCAGAGCTGCCATTCACAGGACAGCACATACCCCACACACCCGACACTGCACCATCTTGTAATGAGTCAAAACCCCAGAAATGAAAACTTGTGAACAGGGGAGAGGTTTCCTCCTGCTGCTCAGGCTGATGGCTGCCCCAGCTCCCATATAGGATGGTGTAAATACCAAGCCAGCTCTTGGAACTGGCACAGCTTAAGCGGGGCTCTGTATCCTCTGAGATACATCCTGGTTCAAGGCAAACACACAGGAAACATATCGCAAGTCTTGTCTAGCCTGTTTTTGTTGATGAGATGCACCCGTCGGTAGTTCCTGGGGCTGACTGGGACAAGCCTGGATAAAAACTGCAAGATGAGCACCAGAGTTTATCTAGAGCTGGCACCAGTTTTGGTGCTTGGCTGAATTAGCTGTTTCTTCTGGGTCCAGAGCTCTTTCTTCATGCCAACACTACCACCTATCCTCACCCTCCACCCCCAAAATCATCAAATTAGTATCAACACCTTTTTTTGTCAGGTTAAATCACTTCTCTGCCAGCTGGTCTTTTAGATGGCAATTCTTCTGACTGGCCTTTTAGGTGGCTGGCACTTTACACTCCTCACAAATCCAACCCAACTGCATTAAAAAGTGAATTTACATTGCAGGGCTGTGGGGGGAGGGTGCCCCAGGCAATGTCAAAGAAAAAGCGGATCAAAAAGAGCAGCTAGTATTGGATACGTAGGCTGTCTTTTCAGCTGCTTTGGGCAACATCCTTTCAGCACAAGAAAAGCTCAAAAGGATTCAGTTAATCTGTCGTTAAACAGAGTCTGTGATGGGAGACTGGTCTGTCATCGTCCAGGCAGGGAACTGAGCCTGCCTGTAATGGCTGGGAGCTCCTTTGCCCTTTCCCAGCATTTCATATCCATAGTGGCAGTGAGTTCATGGACTGTCACCTTGCTGGCCTTGCACAGGCTGTTCCTCAGCCTTGTGATACCAGGACCCCTTCCTTCTGGCTGCTCTCAGGAGAAGCAGCACGTGCACTACATAGCCCAGCATATCCAAAGACTGTGGCAGCCTAAACTCCCTCTCCATAACTCTCCTGCTTCACACAAGCACAGAAATGCCTTGCAGGGCACTGGTGGTGGCTAACCTGCTGCTGGTGGTGATTTCAAAGAGCTAGGAGGTCAGCTGAAGTCCTGGGGCAAGAGCTTTGGCATGATTTTCAGTTTTAAGTCTGAATAGAGAGATGTGAGAGCAGCCTGACCCACACTAAGATGTGGCCCCCATGATGTCCCACAGCCTCAGCGCTCAGTGCCACAGCACAGCTCTGAATGTTAAATAGAGATAGTGAGCGGCCCATAGACTTGCCAGCCTACACTTAATTTACTGCATGAGGAATATCATGTGCATACTGCTTCAACCTAAAATGAATCCCTCCTTCCAGCTGGGAAAAAGAAGGTCTTTTATCTTCCTCAGAGTGGAGGATCCCATAGATCCCTACAGCTATTCTTTTCTAATATTTAAAGATATTACTTCTTTTTTGTTCATGTATCACATTTCAGTGTCTTCTAAACAAGAGGGAGATTAATGTTTTTGTGTAACCTTGAACTGGCTAGTACTCAACTTTTATTGCTTCATCCTTGAGCTTCCATGAGCTACATTATGTTCTACTATGAACAGAACGTCCTACTTCAGATTGTGTGGCACATTCTTTGGTTGCAACAACTTCTAAGTGCTTTCTTTGGCCTCTATGTATATGTAGTTGTATGCACACATACACATATGTATGTGTTTATGTATGTGTTCATTCCTAATTATGAAATGATGCAATGAAAACTTCCAATTCTGAAAATTTTTATTTCATTTCCTTCCTTCTCCACTGCTGTTGAGCTAAGCACACTGGCAGTGTGTTCTAAGGAACAGGATAATTCCCATCTATGACTCATTTCTAAGGTCTCCCAGGCAGGATTCAGTATGATGGCGTCAGTCATTGCTGCAAGAGCTGTTTAAATGTCTCTGCACGGAGTGGACAGTGAAGTGCTGAGCGAAGGCAGTGGTGCTAGGAACGTCAGGCTCTGTTTAATATTCACTGGGGATCTTCCTAAAAAGTCAATGAACCTCCCTACAGTTTTGTGAACTGGCTGAGCATTACCATGCAGTTATATCAGCTTTTATTTTAGTGTGTGTGGAGCATTGTCCTGTGAAATTGAACTTTCTGGGTTTGTTTTAATGGCAGACTGTAATTTGATTTTAAATTATCTACTGTCAAGCCTTTCACAAGTGATTCGAACACACATGCATTTTCTTCATAACACATTTGACCGTCTGGAGAAACAAAGGTTGGTAATTAAGCTCACAGCAGTTGATAAGGATGGGGCCTAGGCAAGGCCTAAAACCTCAACAAGTTAGCCTTAATTTCTGGATACTTACCAAAAGCAAAGCCTTGACTTGGTGCAGCTTGCCCATTCTGGATAATCTGGCTCTTTGATTCCTGGGGAGGCTGCTGGACTGTCCTGTGGGAAGTCAGCACCTCAGTATGACAGGGAGGGATGCCAAACAGGCAGACACCACCTCAGGGTAACCAACTATGCCAAGTCAAATTCAGCAAGCTTATGGTTAAATATGGGAGAGCTATTCCTCTCCAGCCAATGCATGAGTTCCTGGCACCTTTTGTACTTTGAAATACCATTAATTAATATTTTTGAGATGTAAAATGTGACACTAGCTACTTGGTACAATATGCCTTTAAGCATTGTATTACTATTCCTTTTTAAGCCTATCTACAGACAGTCGTGCTGAGGCAGGTGATCTCAAGTGTCACCAACAGAAAACACTCCTCAGCTGGGAGCAGCTTTTAAAACCCATCCAGACCTTAAACTGGACTGTCCTTAGTGCAGGACAAAGCCCATTAGCAGGAGACAGGGACCTGCCACATTACTAATGGCCATTTACATGGCCACATGGTTTAAGTAACACAAATCATCATGCAGTGGGTTTTTTTTTTATGGCGTCTTTGCTCTAAACTCACATGGACGTTTGGAAAGCGCCTCTGTTCATCTCTCTCTGCCATGACCTTCTTTCACAGCAGTGCTCAGCTACCCAGAGGGAGGTGTGCCAGCACAGACAGGCCACACTGTGCCTTACTGTGCTGTGCCTGGGCAGCATGGGCACCCTCACTCCTCACTGACCCCCGGCTGCCCTTGCTGTGTCACTGAGAGGCAAATCTGTTTGGCCCTTTGCTGGTGCAGACTCCCCATGTCTTAACGTGTTTGATGGTGCTGGTACCTTGAGGGCACCGTGGCAGGGGCTTCCCAGCAGCTCAGCTCCCGAGCCCACAGCCTCTGGATAACTTTCACACCAAATGTATGTCACATTTCCTTCCAGTGAAGGCAAAATATTTACACTAAGCCAGGGTGACCTGGCGGCCACTGCACTATCGCAGGCTGGAAGCGGCTGCAATACTGTAAACAGAGGGGCGTGAGGGCGGAGGGAATTGCTGTGGGCCTCCAAAATAAACAAGGCAGCTGGCGGGGCTGCTGGGAGGGGTGGGCACAGGGAGGTGGGTGCTGAGCGAGTGCTCTCAGGGTGGGATGGGGGTGGGCTGACAGCAGGGCCTGCATTCAGGGACAGCAAGCCAGGATGGCGATAGCAGAACAGAGCCAGTACCAGCAGCCAGGGAAAGAAAATTCACAGAGTCTGGACAAACATGTCCAGCATCCCCACCAGCCACCCTTCCCACCAGTCCCCATGTGGCCCCAGCATGTTCAGTACCTGAGGTTGTGGCCACACCAACCTCACAGCTTTACCTGCCTTCAAAGAGCTGTTGGAAATACTCCTGTTCTTCATGAGTGCTCTGGGCCCAGTTAAACCATCCTGGAAGTTGCTGGGCAAGACTTGCCTATGAAAATGCATTGAATTCAACATTTTAAACTCGTAAACTTGAACTACAGGACTCACAGCCCCTGTATTCCCAGACATACAAGAGAAAGGGTGGAAGTTTCCCATTGTAGTAGCTTGCATACAAGACATGTTCCTGAGACAGGTCTTCCCGCCTCCTCACAGCTTAAATCTCTCCCATGTGCTGCCAGAATTTCCTTCTTTATCCCATATTGCACTGCTGATCAGCACCTGAAACTTCTGCTGCATACTGTAACACGTGCATATGAGTCATGGACAAAGTGGCTGGCAGCTCCCGGCTGCACACCTATCTGAAACCACTGACTTCTCAGTTCCACTGTCGCATTCCCTGCCAGGCGTTTGCCCAAAGTGATGACCCATGCCAGGATGTGACACGTGACTAATGGCATGTGGACTCTGGAAAGCCTCCACTAGGCGATCAACAAAATGGTGCTCGTTTTGCATGCCTTGAACCCACTCTGGGGACATGAGAACTCTGAGCCTCCCAGCGCCTGGGCTGCTTCAGAAAGCCTTCACTCACCTGCAAAGATAGATGTGAATGTCAGACATGAGCCACAGTGGAGCCGTGCTGAGCCCCTCTGATCAAACAAGCCCATAAGGAGCAGCAGGGGGGTTTCAATAATCCCACAAGCTCTTCTGCTTTTGTTATGCTGCTGCCATTCTCCCAGCAAGGTTCACATGTAAGCATGTGGAGTAACCAAAATGTTAAAGGACATTCCAGTTATTCTTGGCTGTCTAAGGGAGAGGTAATAGCACTTTTTGCATCCCATCATTTTCCCCTGGCACTTCTCACAATGATTATCACAGTGTCAATATCTGAGATGTCAGTATTTGAACAAAGCTGAGGAGGGTGGCATTTGGCCACTTGGGAGATATGGTTTTCCCCAGCTTTGCAGAGAAGTTTCTTTATGCCAGTTACTAAGCTATTAGGTATGCAAGGCATAACTATAGCAGAAGGGGATTTCTGTGTGGGAGGAGCAGTATGATTCATATTGTCTCACCAGCCTTGCAAAACAAAATGTCCAGTCATACACTTTTGTGATGCAGCCATTCATTTCTCTGCCTTTATTTTGTACACAGCCACAACCCCAGTGCACTGGGATCTGAGAATCAGCAGAGCAAGCTACAGGAGAATCAGTCAAGAAAACAGGAAGCACTGAGATGACCTAATACTCTAATAGCATTTGCCTCATTGGGAGCGATGTCCAGAGCATGGAGAGGGGAAGGAGGGACCGAATGCTGCTCTCAAGCACCTATTTAGCACCTCTTGTAACAACTCCTTGAGACAGCTGGCATGGAAAGTGGTAACAGGAATGCCATCCCAATTTTGGAAACTTGCCTGCTTCACAACCAACCCCATATCTGGAGCACGGACTGTGGCTGAGTATCGTTCTCATAAGCACCTACTGCATTGCACTGGTGGTTTAAAGGGGTTCATTAATGCAGCTGAGGCAGAAGTTGGCAATTGCTGGATGTTTATTTTGGAGCAGCCTTCAGGAATGTACCAGCCTTCATTTTCCAGGGTTGCAAAGGAGGATGGTAAGGGCAGAGGAAAAGTACTGATTTCAGGAAAAGATATTCTAAGCTGAAGAACTCTCTACCTGAGAGTTAATCACTATATTACAGGGGAAAATGCTTCTTGAAACACCTCACTTACGCATTAAAAATAAATTCTATCAGGACCCTTTATTCTTTTCCTTCCCAGAAAATTCAAATTTAAGGTAAATCAGAAGAATTCTCAATGTTTCAAGGTACATGGAAGTTCACATGTAGGTATCAGCTAGCTCTTCACAATTATGTCCCTAAGAAAAATCCAAGCCATCCATAACAGACTTCCACATTATCAGGGACCACAAAAAGCAGAATGCCTTCATCTCACTCACGTGGAGACTGGGCCTACTCCAGTCTTCAGAGTATACAGGGATTTGGTTTTAGCACATTCCTGACAACACAAATGGCACAGAGGAGGCAAACTCTTTTCAGTCTTCTTCTTGAAGGCTGGCTCAGAAAGCCAGAACTTTGCACACCTCAGTGTGATGTGGCAGCCTCATAACTCACTATCATTAAACACAGAACTAGCATGAGTCTTTACATACTTGCATGGACTTCATACATTCTTTTCACATGTGTTACTGACATAAAAATTACATTATTGTAGATATGTTTTTGTGAAGTCAGCTAAAAGGCAGTGTGCATGTGTCATATTTGCAGTACTTTAGCCACCCTGAAGAAAAGATGGGGAAAGAGGGCAGGCTGCAGCTTGCTTTCTTAATAACATGCAAAACCTTTAAATCTCAGGTTACAGTAAGTATTTTGGCTCCAAACTCCAGCTATGAAGCAAATAGCCCAAGGACTCTCCCTAGAACTGTAGTAGCAAATTTTAATAATATCTGAAGTGCAATGATGAGACTCCTCTGTGCCAAAAGAACCTGCTGGCTATAAAATATCAAAAATGACACTTTTAAGTGTCATTAAAGATCTCTTACATCAAAAGCAATGTCACCAGCAGGCATCACCTCACCTCCTCCTGGAAATGCCTTGAGACTGAGACAGCATATGAGTCCTACCTGATGGCAACTTTTGTGCTGTCCTCTCATGCACACTGGCTCTGTGTGACCCACTGACTCTATTATGATCTCTGACAAGTCTTCTGCCAACCCCTGCAGCACAGGGAGTGCTTAATAGGAGACCAGACTGACCACTTCTGGGGTCTAACCCCACAAGGTGTGAGAAAGCTCTTCTAATATTTTGCCAAAGGGACTGAACTCTGCAAAAGACCTTGAAAAATGTACTTCCCAAGGAAACATAAGGACATATGATACCTGATAAACTTGAAAAAACGTCTAAATGTGTGAAGGGCTTTTCTACCAAGTTTCATAAGGGAGTGCAATTAGGCCTTATATAGCCTAACCTTGGCCATGCTGCAAGTGGTTTAATGGGGCAATATCCAGTAAATAGATAAATTCAATTGTGCCAGCATGAAGAGATCATTCTCTTCAGAGCACCTAAATTCTCCTCCAAATGGGAGCACTTCATTTTTCCAGATTCATACACAACATGATGGTTCAGTAGCTTCCTAGAAATGGAAAGGCCCATTCTTCCTCACTTTACTCTTTCAGTGAAAACACACATGATGAGAAGCCACACACACACACATGGGTTGGCAAGAGCCCCAGTGTGGGCACAGATGGTGTGTCTGAATGAATGGACACACAGAGGTCTCTGTGTGGTAAGAATGTTTACTGTGTGTAGTGCTGGGAATCACATGCAGGATTCCAGGCAAACCCACAGGATTGGCTGTAAGATGTTGTAATGTAAAGATCCTTTCTTGTGTGTCAGAGCCCTAAAGTTTTTTGCCATTGGGATGATGTCAGCTGGAGTTCAAAGATGAAGCAGGCTGCAGGTAGGAAACAATTTCTAAATCATTTTGTGCAGGAGACTTCTGCAAAAAGTATTAAGATCTCTTCAGCAGACCAAGCTGTTGCATCTGAGTCTTTATTTATCTGATTTTTCTCATTAATGCCTGTTTGACAGAGTGGTAGACAAATCACTAGATTGCCCTAGTTGGCTATGTGCCCCTATCCCTCTTTTGCCCAAGGCAAAAATGTTCACATTGCAATTTTAGGTAGGCAGATTCAACTCTCAAAGTACTTGCACCAAACTACACCCTGGCCACAGGGTTCAACATGTTTTCTCTAAAATCAGCTGCAGCAGGGCTCTGGTGCTGTCTCAGTGCTGTCTGTTGCTCAGTGCTTCAGAAATCACACAAAGAGTCATGTGGGTCACTTCCC
This sequence comes from Irena cyanogastra, assembly GCA_013397155.1. NCBI lineage: Eukaryota > Metazoa > Chordata > Aves > Passeriformes > Irenidae > Irena > Irena cyanogastra. The sequence goes on from VWZV01010970.1 coordinate 364,299, forward strand.
TCATGTTGAGACGGAAACTCAGGCCAGGTAAGATGAGCTGCATATGGAAAGAAAACTTAGGGCATACAGGGGCAAAGTGATAACAGATTCTTGAACCGACTTCACCTTTGATATTCTGCAGTTGTTTAAAGGAGAAGGCAACAGGAGCTTTGTGACAGGTGTAAGTGAAAGTAGCTCAAGTAAAATCAACAAACTTTCTCTCTCATCTTTCGTTCTGGTCTTTAAGGCATCCTAGAAAGCCCAAGTGTCCTTGTGGTCAGCTCCCTGTTCAGTCTCCCAAAAGGCCTTTCTTCATTTTTTTGATGTTAGCTCTGTGCAAGGATTTTTGTCTTCACTCCTCTTTGGCTAAATTAGTAATTCTTGGTTCTTTCTAATCATTTAATCCCTTCTGCTCCTATGATTTACACCAATCTGGAAGGTGGGGATGAGTTCCTCCCCAGCTTTTTGTTTGTCAGGTTTTGCTGTCTTTAAGGATGCTGCTGGTCTTTGATGTGAAGATGGTCATTTGGAGTAAGGCTGATAGGGATGTTCTCCAAACTTGACCTGGACAAGGAAATACAATTCCCTCAGAGAGGTTTCTTTTGACAGGCCCAGTTATTGTCCATATGTCCTATAGCTAGATGGTTCACGTGAAGTTATAAATTGTTTTATGTTGATATATATGTTAAATATAAACTGATTGTATGTGAACCCCTACTTTTGCTGAAGCTCAGGTATTTACTGTTTCACTCTCCTCCTGAACTGCTTAGTGTGAAGGAAAAAGCCAGAACAAACCAAACCACAAATCCATGCCAGTTTCAGCACCTTTGCCCTTATGATTGACAGCTTTCCTCCACTGCTGGGTTGAGACCGCTGCAAGTGGGAATTCTTCCTCCTGAATTAATTAAATCTGTTATTGCCTTTGATCTACTGCTATAGGAACCGGAACGAGCACTGGAAAACCTCCATTTTTGTCCATTTCTTACACAAGTAGGTCTGGACAGATTATTAAAAGGATCATTTAGAATATGGTGGGCAGAAAAGTCCCCTCCCAAAGCTGCCCTTGAGACTAACAGTTTCTTTGGCAACTGCACGGGAACAGTTACAGACCTCTAGTGGCTCTGTTTATATAGCTGATCTATTTCCTAATTGCTCACCAGCACAGTGTTTTGGAAAGCCATATAGAGATTTCCCATAAGGATTACAACACGGTGTCATTTCATCTTCTCTGCATTTCCCATCCTGTTGTCTGTTTTATTTTCCTCACCATAACATCTGTCCCACATCACTGAGAGATTTCACAATTGGAAACCTGCTATAAATTATGATACAGAGTTAAAGGACTTCAGTGTTTGCTCTCTGCTATTTTTTTCAAGGGACTTTGGGTTAACCACCTCTTTTAAAAATAAACTATTTTTTTTCTATTTATATACTAGTGTTTGTAAAAGCTGTCTTTGGAAACTGGGGAAAAAAATATTTCTGTCCTTCCTGCTTGTATCCTTTTCCATTTATCTTCCATTGAGTTCCTAGAGAAACACAAACTTCTGTAAGTGCTTGCATAAAATAATCTTTAGCAAGCTCTGTCCCTAATGGCCTGCAGGGACTCCAGATAAAAAAATAGTTTCTCATATTTCTGTTCCCCAGCATCTGACACTGTGGAAGCTTTAGGGCTCCAAGTGCAGCCTGTGTCACTGCTGCCAGGGCTGCAGGCTGAATTCGCCTCTGGTTTCTACCAAAATGGAAGCAAGAGTCCTGAATTATATAAAGGACAGGCTACTCTGGTTGGCTCTAGAGGAGGCTGCAATAGCATGCAATCCTAGGAACAGTCAGAGTGACAAAGTTTCAGCTTTACAAACTGTTTTGTACTGATCAATCAAGGTTAGTGTCACATATCACCATGTGGGAACCAGAGACGTTTAAATGAGAGATCAAACATACAGGACTATATTCTCACAGTCCAAGGACATCTGAGTCTGTGGTGACTTCACCTGTTACTGCAGCTTTTTTCTCTGAACCAGAAGGCAGCACACATAGCTCCTGCTCTTGGTTCTCACTTACAAAGGAGATCACTGCAAACCACAAACATGGAGCACTTGCAATGCTCCACAACATCAGCCTTGCTTCCTCCAGCAGCCAGGAGAGAATCAGAGATTTATACAGCTGGGAGGAATCTCAGAAAATCACTCAGTCCAGACTCACGTCCCAGGGCAGGATCATTATACTTATGTAACACTTGGCAAATGCTTGTCTAACCTCTTCCTAAAAGCAGGATGGTGATTCCACACCCTCCTCAGATACTTCTGTGTGTAATTATCCTTACTGCTTGCCATCTTCTAACATCCAACCTCAATCTCCTTTTCTGTAGTTTAAGTTCATTACTTGTCCTATCCATCATCTATATGGCGAACTATTTATTACCCTTTTCTTCCCAGCCACTTTTCACATATTTGAGAGCAGTAACCCTATCTTGCCCCAGTCTTCTCTAGACTTAAGAAAGTCAATTTGTTCATTCTTCCCTCCTAGCTCTGTTTTTCAAGGCCTCTGATTATTCCCCAGTTGTCCTCTGGACATTGTCTTGAGCACAGCACCCAAAGCTGGACATTACACTCCAACTGCTCATAGACAACTGAGGAGAATGATTATTTGTGGAGTTCATCTCTAAGCACACATCCTAATAGAGCACTTGTCCTTCTTGCATTAGCAATTAACTTATATTTGGATTATGACCTGGAACATCTCTCAGATCTTTTTATGCAGTGTTGCTGCTTGCACAAAAATTCACTGCCCTATATAAATAGAATTAATTATTAATTATTAATAATTATTATAATTAATTATTAATTACTGGTGATGCCCAAGCATAGATACTGAGAACCATCCTTACTGAAATTAATCCTATTTTTAAGGCTATTTGTCTAAATATTTTTTAATTGTAGCTTTATATTTCAGATTACTCATAGTACCCTTCCAGATTTGTGGTAGCCAAGAATGTAATATTTTCTATTCCATTGTCTAAGCTGTTCATAATCCCCTTAAATCAGACTGAACCAGTATAGATTCCCACCAACTCTTCTTGATCCATCTTTCCCTTTTAAAAGTATAGCTAATAACTCTTCTCTTCATGCAGTTTTCCAATCAGCATTACATCATCCCAGACCAGCTCTGTCTATCACAGACTCCCTTAATTAAATTTGCTTTGGAGTATCATGTTATGCTGTGACAAAAGCCTCAGCACCATCAAAATATAGGAATACTATTGCTTGTCCCTTATCAATGAGGGTTCTTTATTCTGTCATGAAAGGAAATTTGACCTGTTTTACACAATTTTTTTTGACAAATCTATGCTGGCCATTATTCATCTCTTTGTTTTATTTTAGGTGCTTACCAAAGTTTGATTGTTTGTTCCAGTATTTTTCCGGGAATTGAAGTCAAACTGAACAATCTGTAATCCCTGACTCCTCCTTTTTTCCCTTTTAAAGACCGGAACTACGTCTGCACTTTTCCAGGCTTCCAAGTATGATCTCTGGGCTCCGTAAAACATCCCAGGAGCTGGGCGAGGCTACACTTAGAGCTTTTGTTTTTGTACACTTACAGCTTTTTGCTATAGCAATTACCTAAGGATGAAATTCATCTGGGCCAGCCAACTTCAACACTGTCTGAAGGATCTTTTGATCTAGCCTTTGTTACAGTTTTGTGATCTCACACCTCCCCCTCGCCCCCACTCCCCCACGTCATTGACATTGATTGCAATATTTGTCTGAAGTGATAACAAATGCAAAGAGGGTATGAAGCACCCTGGCACTCTAGCCAGGAACTGTCTGAAGCCTTTCATCCCCAATGAGCAGCATGTTTTTGGTCACCTACCTCTTCCTCTTGCTGCTGAAGTAGTGATGGGGAAAGTAGTTGTCATTTAAAGTCTCTTGCTAATTGGCTCCCATTTTGCTGCGTGACCTTTGGGATTTTGCTGTCGTATATCTAGCCCAGCTTCTTCATGCTCATTTCCTCAAGGCTGAGATCATAACAGAGCTGATGATTTCTGAGAGTGGGTCTGTTGCTATATCTCCTATGAACTCTCCAGTTTTTTGATAGCTGATGTTTGTTACAGTTCTCTCCAAGGTGCTTTTTACATAACCAGAGCTTCTGCCTTGCCCAGGGTCCAAAATTACATGCCTTTAATTACTGAGCAAATGGTTTTAGTGGAATCACTACTGGTTTTCTTGGTCTAGGAAAGACCAGAAGCCTGATCTTTGTTTCCATCTCTTACCAACTGTTAAGCTCTACCTGGCAACCTTCATTCTCTGCTAGTCAAATATTGTTTAACTTCATGTCCTTACCATAAGTGATGAGTGCAAATAACAATATTTTTTAACCCAGATCAGAATTTTACATAGTCCCATATGCTGGAAGTGTTTACAGCCATAAGTATTCTTCAGTTTCACCTCAGCTGCTCATTAGAAAATCATATTTTCTCATTTGGGTACTTTTTATTGCTGGCTTCCCTCAGCTGGCCTGCCAAGCTTGAAGGCAGAACAGACTAGGCTGATTGAGAGGGGAATATGTTTTTATTTTCATATGTATGAAAAATTAAGAATTCACTAGTAATGTAATGCCACTAAAGTCATGCCTGCACAGAAGCTCTAACTTACCTTCCGCTGACATATTCTTCTCACCAGTGAAGACACTCTAAAGGTCCCTGCTCAAGGAAGCCAAAGCAGTACCACCAATTCTGTAAATAAAGCAGTGTTGCACTGCTGTAATGGTGCTCTGACAAAAAAGCAGCCTGAGCAGCCAAAAGGGGAAGGAGTTCAGCTGGTCCTTCTGTTGCTCAAGAGGAAGTAAATTTCAGATAGTGCTTCAGTTCCCTTTGGTTATGATTCACCACAAATGAACAGCTAAAACATCAGTTGATAGTAAGGCCATGCAAACAGAGACTTCCAGAAGTGGAGACTAGAGGAAAAAGCAGAGAAAGCTGGCCTCTTGCCTAACTTGAGTCGCCTTCCTTCCCATTATGCTGCTTTTGTTTTTAGGGTTCCTGTGTGTTTTGCAATGTCAGCCAGTTGCCAGAGAGAAGAAAGCAGTCTTGCACCGGTTTTAGTTACGCCTCAGACCCCAGGCACCACCCAGACCCTACTGCGGGACGTGTTCTCTGCTACCAACTGCTGTTAAACCAAAGCAACCTCAATCATAAATCAAGTAACAGAACACCCCGCTGATAAACTGCAGCACACAGAAACTTGTGCAATATTTATGGTTTGTTACAGGTTAACACTAGAACTAGCGAACCATAAGGGCTGTGTTGCCCTCTTCTAACAGAATGCTTATCCAATCTTATCATGACAACTTTCCATGAAAGAAAAATGCTCTCCTCTTCTCAGCCTGGACAAATTACACCATTAGTACAACATCCCCTGTTCAGCCACCCTTAATGTGCTTACATTTGTTGATGGTGTGAATTTGTTGTGCTTTCAGCCACTGGATCTTGTTTTGATTTGTCTTACTTCTTCCTCGTGTCAATATGCAAAAATCATGTATGACTCTCGTGTAAAGACCCTGATACACACAGGCACTTAATGTATCACATCTAAAATCCAAGAGACCATGACAGCAGTGATTCCAGTTCTTATAAAGAATTGCTGGAGACTACTTAGCAAGAAACAAGTAGAAAAACACCATGCTTGGAAAGAAGGGAGAGAAGGATGTTGTCAAGCTGATAAAGGTAGACAAGTAACTCAAACAACAGACAAGTTTTCTACTGTCCTCTATGTGTTACCACTGTTAACACCAGGTACAAAATCAGTATAAAGTGAATTAAACCAGACAGTGCCATAGGGTAATGGATGAGACTGACAGGAGACTACAATGGCCTATCTTTCCATCTCTATTTTACAAATCCATTGAGCAAGCAAAGCCTCTCTGCACTTGCATTTGCCTGCTCTGCATGAGACCCCAAATGAGTGGAGATGTGTGGGGTGAATGAAGGAGCAGCATGAAAATTCGTGTGCCCATACACACATGAGTATATGACACCAGGGTTAATGAAAGGTCCTTAAAAAGTTTCTCCTTACCAGTATGTCCCATTAGCTAAACCTGTGTTTATGTGAGGAATGCATTTACTGATTCAGATCATATTAGTAAAATCAGCCTCTTTGCTAACATGGGTCAGCCTGGCAAAGCAAGGCATAACAGTGATATCTCACCCCACCACATGTCTTGTAAGACCTTGGGGTACAGTTCTGCTGAAAAAATTTGAGATAAAAAGAGTAGAGCATGGGAAAATGAGAGTGGATTATGTGCTAGATGCCAAACACCTGATCCCTCTCAAGAAGAAATCCCTGAGGAAAAAAAAAAAAAAAAAGAAAAAGGGATTGTCTTAAAACAGCCTGCAGAAGGATGGGCTGATACCTGAAGGAGATTAAGCCAGTAAAGCTGTATCAAGGCTGAGCTGCCATGTGTAAAATCCAGCACTTTCCAATTCTGCGAGGATCCCTGTGTGGCTGGAGAGGAGGGGAAACTATTCCAAGAAGGAGGAGAGATTAATAAAAACATATTTGCACATTTAAAGGCTGCTCTTATCTTTGGAAATAGCTAATTTTATCCCTTGCAATTCAAGCGAGCAGTCCATGTCATCACCTGTGTAGCAGGATGGAATTCTTGGCCAGAGGGAAGTACTAAGGTAGGGAGAAAGACCTCCAGGAGAGGGAGGCTAAAATATTTATTTACAATTATGGATTGCTTTTTATAAGAACTATGAGGTGGCTTTCCAAAGCCTCCCTTAGGGTCCATAAAAGAAAGGATCAAGTAAAACCATCAAAAATCCCCAAAAAATTTTTGCTAGGTCTGGTGGAGTTTTGCAGAGACAATATGCTGTTTGCCACTGCTGCCCCACCCCAGTGCCCAGAGCTGTTCTGGCTGGCACGGCTGCAGTCACACTATCCCTTTCTGTCCCCAGAAGAAAGTGAGTGCTCATCTCATTACTCTGTGAGTAAGAGGCTGCATGGAGCACATGCTCACTTCTGTTTTGCGGTCTATCATTTATGCATACTTTCAAAATGGAGCTCTGGTTAGCAATCTCACTAATTTTCAGATGGAAAGAAAGAATGCACTGTCCATCACTTCACTCTCCCACTGTGTTGCCAGCAAGGGATTAAGCCCTACCCTGGTTTCCTCTGCTGAGCACAGGTCTAGGAAGCTTCCCTGTGAGCCTGCAGCCTCCTGCATTTTGTAGCTCTTCAATAGATCTGCATTCACTGAGACATGCTGTGGTGGGATTCTTTGCTCCTGAGGTAGCCAGCACAGGCCACAGTCAGAGGAAGACTTCCCAGAGATCCCAAGGAAGTAACTCTGTGAGGTTTAGCTAGGCAGCACTTTGTTTCCATATATGAATCTTGTCAAATCACATGCTCGCTCTGGTTTTGTAAAGGCAGATCAAGTGAAGTAAGCAAAACTACTTCCAAGGCAAACATTTCACATTTGCATTCATACTCTGATATCCCTGAGGTCCATGTGTCTTACTTAACTTCTATCTTGCTATTTCTCAGAAGGCTGGATGAGCTGAAAGGAGAAAACAGTAATGGGCTGTGGGACCTCTTTCACTTGGCTGGATGAGCTGAAAGGAGAAAACAGTAATGGGCTGTGGCACCTCTTTCACTTGGAGCCTACACTTCTCTTCAGCAGCACCATTTGCTGAGGCTCCAGTTTGCATTACAGATGTTTAAAGGATTAATTTTAAAAAAAAACTTCTATGGAAACAATTACACATTGATTTCTATCAAACATTTTGCAAGGAAATGATCATTCCTGCCCCCACTTCAATAAAAGAATTCCCCATCATGGGGGTGTCAGGAGAAAGAGAGTGAAATAAGATAACTGCTCAGCTTGCCTCAATTTAATGACCTCCTTTAGGCCTTATCATTCACCGTGTGCTTTCCCTCGTTTGTAAACTTCTCAGCCTCATCAAAAAGAGCTCTTTTCTTTTTTTTCTATTTTTTTTTTTTTAATCAGATTCTGTTTGATCAGCCCTTTCCCCTTTCTTTCCACAATCCTCCACATCACGCTGGAATTGGTACCAGTGGTGCATGTCAGCATGCCCTAGCAACAGAGAGATTAAAGGAACTACCACCTCCAGAGGACGGACCAGCCTGGACTTACTAATTAACTACAGTGAAAGACGTGAATGAGAACAGCCTTTTCTTTCGGGCAGAGGAGGCACTAGAGGTGGATGAAGGAGTTCAGCTAAATGAAGGTCTCCCTACCCCGAAACATGTGTCAACATTCAGACCAATCCTTTCTTAATAAGACTTTGTGTACATACAGGGTTTGTATGGATGGGAAAAGGCTGACAGCAGTCAAGGCTGATGCAGAAATACACAGACGAGAGTGAAGTCAAACCATGGCTGCCCCTGCCTCAAGCACTCAGCTTCCTCACATTGCTGGGACTCATGCATCAGATATTGGTCACTCTTGAGAGGCAGATCCAAATGTGGCCCTGTGGGATGTGCATGCTCCAGACTATGCCCACCCCTCAGGCACCAGCTGGTGTGCCACACTGCTGTCCACTGTGCCACGCTGCTATCCCTGGGCTCCATGGGGCTTGTGGGAGGATGGCAGCAGTAGGCTCAAACTGTGACCCCCCAGGAGTGTGCAAGACAGGGCTGTAGCACAGCAAGGGAGGTCAGACAGGTCTGCAAATCTGCCAGAGGCAGGGCTCCCACATGGGGAGTGGGGCTGGACCCTCCAGGGGTTTGTAAGGAAACATGAGCAGTCCTCCTGTCCCCTCCAAACCCTGGCATGTTCCCGGTCTCCACCATTACCAACTATAGCCAGGAATATCAGGCGACCAGTTCCTTTCACACCGAATCCCTGTCTGAGGCTGTCCATTTTCTGTCACCTGTAGCCTCTGCTGATAAATATTTTCTGAATTATGAAACACTTATGCCTCTTTTTTTTTTCTTGTTTTAAACTGTTACTTTTTGTTGCTGCTTACTGGTGTTTTGCCGTGGGCTGGGTGTGGAAGTGAAACTGCTGATATTCCTGTGAGCAGGGCAGGGCAGCTGGTGTTCCTGACCCCAGCAGGAAGCACCAGACACGATGACGGGCAGCAACTTCTGGTAATTCTCCAGCCCATTTTGCTAATCCATAAAGGCTTAGCCAAACTGGGTAAGTTTTTAAAAATCTTTGCAGCTTGGTGGTTTATCCAAGCTGAACAGGTATCTCCTGGCATGTGCTCCAGTAGGGCAGCTGGGATGGGGCCCATGCCCCTGCCAGGGGGACAGAAAAGGGGGAGCCTGGCCCTTGGGAATGCCCTGCTGTGCTATGGCTGCTGAGTCAGCTTCTCCTGCAGAGAGCACCTCCCAGAAGCCAGCAAAATCTCCCCCGGTGGGGTGAATCTGAAGCCTGGGAGCTTTACTTCCTGATCAAACACAAGGAACACCAGTCCACCATTCAGAATCCCCATCCCACAGCAGTGCCTGCCAAGCCCTTGGGGCTGGAGGCACCCACATAGCTTTCCCTGGCATGCAGTGCCTGAAACAGGCAGCATGGCCATGGCAGCTGACAGCTTGTGGGAGGACAGGGCAGGCATGTGGGTTCCTAGTCCCCACCATTCCCCTGGGACATGCCACATCTCATGCAGAACACCAGCAGACACAACGCTGGGTACAGCATGGTCATGGCCTGGGGAAGGGTTAGATGACTAGTTAGCTTTTTCCCACTTCTGCTTAGCAATACCCAGATCTCCCCAAATATTCTGAAAAGGGAATGTTTGTCAGTAACAGTTCTGCACCTCATTCTGAGTGTATTATCTTCTCTGAGAAAAGGCTGTGGAAAAATGGTACAATCTTTCAAAAAGAATTGTGCCTTTGCATATTTAGCTTTGGATCTGCTGGTATTAGATACAAAGTCAGATTTTATTACTTTTTTTTCTTCTAGCCCTGCAGCACCAACACAGACAAGCCATGTAATAAACTGCAGAATCTTTTCTTTATTGCGAACCAGAAGTAATTTCTGGTTGTTTTTTTTTTTTTGTTACTGCATAGTGGTTCAACCCTAGCTTTGCTTGCTAACACACCGTAAGTCATTCATAATATTTTGTAGCTTCATAAAACTTGTAATTCTTTTTTATTCAGGTGAACTGCTTTCTAGAGTTAATCTCTGTGGACTTCAATTAAATTTGCCTGGCCAGCTGTTGATTTCATATTCTTAAATTTTGCAGGACCTTGCCCTATGTATTTGTATATAATCGTTTTTCAGCTCAGTCTTGTACTTGAAACCTGCTACTGCCTGCAATGTTCTGGTGCTTGAGAAGGGAAGAAGTACTCCAGAGCTGCAGGTTGCCAATGGAAACATAGAAGGGTTAACTGGCTGCTGCCTGCAGAGACTACTTCATGGGATTCTTTGGATCTCAAATGCTGAAAAGGGACATGAAACAATAATCCCTTAGAGAACATGCTAAGTAATTCAAGGCTAGTTAAAAAAAAAAATTTAAAACCCCAACACAACAAAATAAAAACAACACACCTTTAAGCATTTCGTTGCAAGAGTTTGGCTTTTCTTAATAATATAGCTGGGAGGAACCGGCGATCTGGCTGCCTTCCGAAAGTCCTTATTACGGTATTTAATAAACCCCAGGGATCATTAACTATAAGTGTGCATTATGTTTATATGGATGCATTGGGCAACCTATTACAATGCTAGGGGTTAAAAGTAATTTCCTTGGATTTCTAACCAAGATAAACTCATCCACATCCCGAGGTGAATAGTACTTAAAGCTGTGTTTGTATAAAGAAGGCAGTCAGGTTTTCCAGCACCTGGAAAATGGGAGGCTTATCTGTTAGTTATCTCTCACGTTCGGCTTTTATATGTAAATTTGTCTGCAGGAGCAGTAATCGATAGCCAGCGCTCTGTCTGTCTCGGGGCTGGGCACACGGGCAGCAGCAGCAGCCGTGCAGCTGAAGGGGCGCCTAGCCCAGAGCCTCTCCCCGCGGGGAGCCCAGGCTGGGAGCAGCACCCTGTCGTTGTGTCTCTCTTGAGAGAACTCCTTAGGCTGGTTTCCCTTAGACCACCAGGACCTGCCAGCCAGAGCGGGATGAAAGTGATAAATTCCTTGCAGACAGAATACAAAGAGAAGGTTTAGACCATTTTACACTGCTTAAACTGCTGCTTGACTCAACTAGATTAATGCCAGATTATGGAATATTCTAATAGTACCTGGATTAAGCAGCATATTTTTAACACACATATATGTGTGTGTATCAACACACACGCCCACCCATGGAAATATAGCTGGGGTGACTCTCTTAAGTTTTCTGAGAAAAGGACTGTGGGTTGAGACCAAATGCGGAAAACATTACCCAGAAAGTGTTGGAGAAAGAAGGAACAAAAACCCTCGATACCTCACGTGTAGTAAAAGTGGCTGTTACGTCCATCACAGACACACAAACAGGAAACAGCTTGCCTCGTCATGCCTCGGAGAGACCGCTGGAACAAAAGCACAGTGCCTTGCGAGACTGAAAAAAACACAGCGGGATCTCAGACCAGAATCACCGCGTGCAAGCCACCTCGTATCAGCCTGTTGCAGTGGATGGGGGCAAAAGCCAATGGCTAGCAGGCAGCGCAGCAGAGCAAGGTACAGCCCTGCGGAAAGCAAGCTGGGGTTTAACCATTGCAGGCACTCTGGCCACCTCGTTTAAAAGCTGCAGTGTGCAGTGTAAATAGCGTGTGGTGGCCACCTCACACACAGCAAGGTGCATTTCTTGCTAGCGGCTTCCAGAGCTGTCTGTGCAGTTACTTGCCTCAGCCTGCTCTGTTCATTAGCACACAGAGGCGTGTACGCCCTTAAACCAACATTACATCGCCTGGGATGCTGGAAGTCAGCTGCCCAGTTCCTCACATGGGGCACGCGGGGCTCTGCCAAGTTCCTTGGACGTCACTTTTCTTTCTTCCTGATTTCGTGGTTCATGTGTTGGGGTTTTTTCTCTTTCAATATTTGTTTCCAATGAAAGATTAGGTGTAATGGGTGTGGGGTGGATTGCACTGGCACTGTTGTGTGAAGTAAAGGGATCCATCCATAGGAAAGACATGTGTTGTTTATTAGAAGCTTACATGACCCCAGAAATCCCAAAGCAATATGCTCGACACCAGCAGCACAGTGACTACACAGAATTACACTCTGTGTAATGGCAGAGTAGGCCCAGATTGGGCATTAATACGGCTCCAAGGACAGCACTTCATTTCACATCTCTGATGGAAAGCTTTTTTAAGAAGTCAAGTACCCACATGAGATTAGAATAATAATAATAATCTCTTGCACTTCTGTACAAAAAATAGGGTGTGAAATCAAGCAGCTAATCAGTGGTCACAACTTTTACCTCAGCTGCTTTATTCCATTCAACAAACTAAAAAGATTTGATGCAGTCCTTACAACACCAGGAACATAGTTCTTCATCTTGCTTTTACCCACAGGAAATGTGGAACCTCAACAAAACTGGTATTTTTCTGCCAAAGGCTTAAGGAAACTGCTTGCCTGGATGGAGAGGGGTGCTAGAGGAAACCAGCCCCAAGCCATGCCTGGAGAGGAGTGTGGCTCAGCTGCAGAAGTCCTTTTTATCAGTGAACTCAGCAGCTGTGCCTCCTAGTGCACAGCTCTGACCTATGTCAGCAGGCACACACGCCAGTTTTACACCAGCATCGGCCCAGTGACATCAGTGGGATTACTCCATCCCCACATTAGATAGAACTCAGGCATAAAGAAGATTCACTGAAGAGGAAGATGCTCTTGTAACATATTTTGTAGCCCTTGCAGGAGACAAAATTCAGGAGTTTTACGTTTGTTCCTTTTATATCTCAAAGTATTTATCTTTCAAGGCATCTCAGCACCAAGCCAGCACGTTGCCCCTCAGTGTCTCCTACACAGAGATCCCAGTCAACAAGTGACTGAGTTGCAATGCCTGATGTACCTACGTGACATGAACAGCAGTGAAAGTGCACTGAATTAAGGGCTGCCGGGGTGAGAAGGAAATGCCAGAAAGGCCAGGGAGCCGCACCAGGAGCAGGGATGGGGGCTTGTCTGTAGCACCATGCAGCCATCACACTTTGTCCCTTCTTAATCAGTCTCTGCAGGACAATGCCAAGGTCCCACAAGGGTGACCCTCTGGGCTCCAGACACGGAGCAGGGTAGGGGAAACTCATACACAGACTTGCTTGGTAGTGCTGTATTGTATGGTCTTTCCTGTTTCTCCCTCCAGATTGAGCTATTTTCTTTGTTTTCTCTGTTTTCTTTTCTTTCATCTTTTTTTCCTCCTTGTTTATTCCCAAGCCCTGACCTTTCTTTCTGCTCTGGATGTTCTTTTTCTTTGTGTTATATATATATGTGTTTAATTTGTGCCTATAAAATGTATATACATTATATACGTATGTGTATAAAATGCTGAACTGGAATATATGTAAGCCACACTTCTTACAAGACACATCCAGGCGGAGGGGGATGCTTGCAACATCTGCCACAGATTCCAGAGGGACTTCATTACCAACTCTAAAGATGTAGCCAATCTGGAGATGGGTCTTCCTCAATGGTTACACCCAGCCATCATTGCTCCGATAAGATATCTGATGCAGATATTCACGATCATTGAGGAATTTCCCCTCCTTTCCTGGACTCAGATGAACGCATCAATAATTCAACACCTTCGGGAATGATATTGTTCAAACCGATGCAGAGCAAGATGAAAAATGAATATGCAGAGACAGGGGAGTCTTGAACGCATTCGGTCTTGGGCGAAATAAACTGTATATAAGCTGAGGGTACCAGAACGCCGATGTGAACAGGGGAGACCTGATGCGATAGAGGTCAGGTCATAGTTCACCCAGCTGTCAACACTCGACACTGACAACCTGCATTGTGGCTCTTTTTCTATTATTATTACCAAAAATATTGTCAAATAAAATTCTTTTTATTTGATTGGATGAATTGGCTCCGAGCATTTATAACACTTGTGACCCTTTAGATTCTTTGCAGCTCCTTTCTCCTCTGCATCTCTCCTTGTGCTTCCTGTCATTACCAAGGCCACATGTGTCTTTTTCCTCCTAAGCTCACTCACTAAGTTCTTGTCTTCCATTTTTCACTGCTTCAGGATTTCCTTCCATACCCTTTCTCCATTCATTCCATTCACTCTCATTTGTCAGTGGGTATAAAGATCTTCAGCCAGCCCTTTAGCTATCAGTTATGGGGATGCTGGAAGCCAGGCCAGCAGAGCCTCTGGAACATATTAAAAGTAGATGGTGAGATTGGAAAGATGTTCAGAAGTAGAGTGAGTTTGTGGTGTCAGATCAGGGAGATAAAACCTTTGTTTTTAAGTGGTACTGCTGCCAACAGCAATGCTGTCTACTCCTGCCAGAAGATAGGTGTGCCTCCATGCCTCAGCTAAGGGATTTTAAAACCTCCTGCAGCAAGGATCTGGATAGGCTGCATAGGCAGTTTAGACCTAAAGCCACTATTGCTGTTGACTACCCATAGCATAAAGCTATGCTCAGACCTCAGTGAGAATGAAAATCCAAGTTCCTCTGTTCAGAAAAAGTCAGGCTTATGATGCTGGTGAAACCATAACTCAGTCCCTGCCACATGCATGCTACAGCCTTTTTTTGTCCAAGACCCTGCAGGAAGCCTGTTGTAGAGCAGTGCTCTGGGATATGGGACAATGTCACAGGGGCTGGAGAGAACCTTTCTGCTCTTACCTCCCACCCTGTGCCTCAAATGGGGCGGACGTCTCACAGAGCAAGCCGTATGTGATCACATAATTACAGGCTGTGCTGTGATACATGCTCACAGTGTCAGAGCGGAATTAAGGCTGAGCAAGCAGTTACAAGCACCATTACATCATTAGATTAATCTCTCCTTGGCTGGCTATGAGGGACCTCATCTGTTCCCACTGGAGCCAAAAGACCATACCTCTATCAATTTGAGTGAAAGTTGGCTTGGCTTGCCCCAAGGCTCATTTATTGCTGTTAGCTGCTAGTTGAGGCTGTACCCTTGAATTCATTAAACTTTTCAAGCACAACTCATATACCACACCTAACACACTCGGATTCAAGTGGAGACTTCAGCTGGGGTACTGTGGGTAGTGGGGTGTGAGGGGAACTGGATCTGCCACCATGCTCGCCCTACCTGTTCAGCCTGTTGAGTTGTTTAATTGCCCTCAGCAGTTGTTTGCAGCTGATCAGGAGGTGAAGAAGGGCTGGTCCTGCCTGCACAGCCCACAGCCAAAGCACTCCCAACCACAGCCAGCTTATTAAGGCTGCTTCTCCACCATGGGGCATGCACAAGAGCAGGGTGGCTGGGCAGTTGGGGTCGGGACATGGTGGAAGGTCCACCCTTCCCTGTGCCTGCCGAGCCTTGCCCCCAGGACAGCCAGCAGCTGTGGGACAGCAGTGGCAGGGGTTGAACAGATCCGTGCTCCGTGTCAGCGTCGTGTCGCAAGGCAGGTGCCTGTGCTCCTCCGGGCCAAACAGCTGCTGTGCTGTGGGTTTGCTCCTCAGAGCAGATCTCCTGCCTTCACCACTTCTCCAGCCTCTCTGGATTTCCTTGCAGGACATGTGCCTAAATATGTGCGTTAGGTTTTTTTTTTCCATTTCCATAGCCTTCATTTTAACTCCAAAGTGCAATTTTTGAAAAGGGTCTGAAAGTCTCACATCTACGAAGACTCCTCCAGTGGGGGATAACCCAAAGGCAAGCAACCTTCACATGTGAACGCATCTTAACCTCAAGCCTCTTTGTTTGTTTCTTCAAAATATTGCACACGGTCACGGGAATTTTCCTTCACAACCACCTCCCAGGTGGCCTTTTCATCACCTCAGGAAACCTCTTACCGTTTCTGACATCTCTGCCCCTGTGGTTTCCCATGTTGCTGATTTCAGAGTTGCACACATCAAAGTGATGAAGACACACCTCACTCTAGGAACAGAAAAGCATTATCACTCCCAAAAAAATCATGTCCAGTTCAGCCACTGCCCTCGAGAAACAAATTATTCCTCAATCTGACAGACTGAGGATGCTTTTCCTGTTGTTTCATCTGTTTTCCTTTGTTTAATTTAAACTGATTTGTTTTAACTCTCTTATTTTGTATCACATGCAAGATCTTTTATCTTCTGTTTATCCATGAAGGAATGGATGAGGTCATTTTATATTTCTCTCCATATCGTCATATGGAATGAAGAAGACAGCGTTTTTGGCTCTGCAATCCACACACATAGAACAGATGTGGAGAGGTGTCAATTAAAGAAAAAGAGAAAAATCATATCCAAACACAACAAATAAAAGAAACTGAAAGGAAAGGGAGTGGAAAGAGCAAAAGAGAAACTCAAAAATATATAAAAATATATAAA
>VWZV01010970.1:380680-400866 GCA_013397155.1 Irena cyanogastra
ATATATAAAATATATAAAAAAATAAAAATATATAAAGTATATGTACACATGTGTGCAAGGTCATGTACACTGGCATACTGAGGTGTGCTTTCCCCGTCACCTGAGAAGCCTGGTGTCAGGACAGATGTTCAGCTGTCTCTAACACATAGCATAGAAAAACTCTAGCTGAAGAAACATCTTGTTTTAACAATGAGTCATCCATGAGAAAAATGTGGGCGTAGCTTTCAGGGAAGGGGCTGAGGGAGGCTTATGAAGTCTAATTTTGCAAACCCCCATATAGAAAGAGCATGACGTTTATCAAGACACAAAGTTCGTCCCTCCCTCCCTCCCAGACATGACTGAGGGTAATCGGCTCCCGTTGAGAGCTTGATTGCAACACTTGTCCTGTGCTGTATGTGTCCCGCCCTTGAGAGACCCACGGAGAGGGGCAGTGGGAAAGTTCAGGGCTGGTCTCACCACGGTAGCCTCAGGCACAAGACACTACTGATACCAGCTCTGGCCAATGCCTGGTGCAAGGACCAACCTGTACTGGCCTCAACTTGGACATTGCTGACCACCTGGAATTTTTTCCAACTCTTCTCTGACCAAATCTTTATACAGTTCTGACACATCTGCACTTATGCTCATGTTTTACCTAAGCATCAATTGGTCTTGAGGGCCAGGCTTCTGCTGCTGGATAAATGTTTTTAAATCTGGAATAGGTCAGGTTTCCCCTGGTGTCAATGAAACCTGGTCAATGAGACCAGGCCTCCAGGACTGAGGGTTTCCTTCCAGTCTCTTCATCAGCACAAATAGCAAACACATACCAGAAGCCATTATCCCAGTACATCTGTCAGCAGGGGCTGGGAACTGTAAACACCTCCTCAGGTTGTGAAATGCCCATTTATTCTCCCTAAGTGTAAACACCATGGGAAGAAAGGTGGCTATCACTTCGGAATGACATCCTGAAGATCCGGCTTTCTCCCTTGGCTATCCTGTAGCCTTTCTATGAGAGCATAAATTCAGATGTCCCAGTTTTCTCACCAGTTAACTGGAGTGACTAAAACAGAGCAGATTTCCCTGGAAGGGCTTCATACTATTCATGGGTGCTGCGCTGAGCAATCCGATGGTTAACATTTTTCTGATGGGGAAATCCACTGAGAACCAGAGTTGTGTTATTGTTAATTATTCCTTGGTGTGATTCAAGAAGTAAAATGAGCAGTAAAATGAGCAGCAGACCACTTAGCAGGACCAAATCTAGAAGAGTGTCAAGTTGCCTTCCAGGGAAAACGTGAGGGCTTCCGTGGGCAAATTTAAAAATGACTGACTAATAGGTATATCACCACAAATATTTTGTAGGCAACAATGCTTTTAGGCTTCTTTAAAATGAACTATCTGGCTTAGCCATGGAGTGGCTGAATCTTCTTATTCTGTTATACCTATGTGACTGTAGAGAAATGCTTTCTTACTCTAATTACATTATTCCTTATAAACACCAGGATAGTGAGAGAAGATTAGTCTCTGGGTCTTTTCTGACTGTTAAGCTCCAGGGTTTGTGATTCACTTTAGAAAAACAAGGGTGGTTGAAAAAAAAAAAGAGTTGTTTTCAGCTGTGTAGTGATGAAATACAGTAACTGAAAATGCTGTGGGTTTTGAGGTTGGATTTTGAGATTAAAATATTGTTGGGTTCAGGATAGGACTGGCTGGCAAAATGAGTTACAGTAAGACATTGTGCTTTCACCTCTAGAAAGCTGAATTCAAGCCCTGTTTAAGATCACAAAACCAGTAAGCAGTTCAGGATGATTAACAGTTTCTGAAGGAGCATGAGGCAGGACAGGAACACACAGGGACCAGGAAGGTCTGGTTTGATTCCCACCACTAGCACTGCCTCTTCAGAGTCCCAGCTGCAAGCAGAGAAGGGCTCTGCAGGGAAAGGAGATCTCTGATGGTGTGGAGACAAGTGGAGCAAAGATCCAATGTACAGGAGATGCTGTGGGTCTGGGTGAGGGCTGTGCAGCCATGTGGTCATGGCAGGTGCCACATGCTCCACATAGGCCACCCATACCAACAACTCGATCTTGTTTTGTGCCAATCAGTCTATGACAAGCGGGCATGACCCTGCTACTTCTGAAAAATGGTGCAACATCAGAGGGTCTTGGGCATTTCTTCCTATCTTAGGTATCCAGTTCAATCCTTAAATCAAGGATATTTCATTTTGCAACCTGTTTACGTTAAGCATCACAAGCTGCTGATTCAAACAGCCAAGCTGCAGAAACACGACTGGGAGCCCTCTTGAGCTCATTTTCTCCACACACTTTCAGTTTAAGCCTATCTTAACACGATGTGTACTCTCATCAAAAACACAGCTTATATGCAGCTTACATACATGCAGAGCAGGCAGCTGTAATCAGTTTCAGTTTCGGTGCCTTCCAAACTGCTAAATGCAAAGCAGTGCACCCAAGCAGATTTGTACCTCTTGGTGCTGTGTTGTGGAGCTGCCAAGGCCAAACTCCAGCCAAGCATCGCTTGCACTTGAAATAAAGTATAGATAGGGTGTAAATGGTACCTCAGCTCTGGTCTGGAGCTCTGCAGTCACTCTAAGTGCAGTTAATGTGGTTAGTATTTGCAGAAGGTTACAGATCTACCCATGAGTTACTAGCTGTGTTCAGATCTTCTTCTAGTTATCTAAAAATAAAACTGAGCCTTTTCCACAACAAATTACCAGGTATTTTCTCTTATTTCTGTGATTTTGCAAAGTACTGTCACAGTGGGTTCTTCTTTGTTGTTTTTTTTTTTCTTGCTTAATTACAATGATTCCTAGAATGAAACAAGAGTTTGATCCAATTTGAATTTGAGTACCCTTTTGTATTAAAATGTTTTCTTTTGACACTTGCAGATCTTTCCTCACTTTCTAAAGTTTATCTGTAAATTTGGCTTATATGAGGAATTACAAACCAAATCAAAACCACAACATGATTCTGAAGTGCTTTGTGGCATTGGGTATTATTTGATCTATTTTTCAGACTGGTCCCCACTGCTTTGTAGAGCAAAGCCTGACTCTAGCCCTGTCTGCCTTATGGTAATCACCAGTTCATAGCATCCTTCACAGGAACTTCTCCCAGCTCAGCTTGGCTAGTCAGTGCTGTAGAAGAATTGTATGGATTTACCTTTTTTTTTTTTTTAGTAAAGAAAAACCTGTCCAAGGCTCTAGATAACCCAAAAAGCAATTAACAAATCAATTTCTGGAATAAGAAAACATTGGGCTCACCAGTCAGGTGAACATCAGTCAAGTGGCACTGCCAGAAATTCTTTTCAGTGTTTCCCTCATCGTGGGGACCAGACTTTTTCCCCCCACAAAACCTGAATGTCTCCAAAATTTGGATTTAGGAGTAGCACTGGAAAACCAGCAAATTCAGATCAGTCCTGGCAGGGGTTTCCAGCATCCCGGTGCCCCTACAGACCCTCCCTTTTCCAGCAATGGTGCTCCAGCACACATTCCTGCTGCCAGTTGCTGTGATGGTGCAGCAGGGAGAGTCAGATGCTCATTACAGCCAATTGTGGGCCATTCAGCTTTTTATGGGAACCAAACAACACCCAAAACTGCACCCAGAAACCTATGAGCCATAGGACTATTTCCTGGAGGGACATGGGCACCGTGTGCCCCCAGGGAGATGACCCTTTGAACAAAGGCACTGGGTTTCTGCAATAAAATGTGACCTCAGGAAGGAGCAGTGCAGCAATCTAAATCTGCCAGGCTGGGAAATGTGGGTAACGCCCCGTCAAAGGGCAGCCTTGCAAAACTGTGGCCCTTCCCACCAGAAGGGTTCCCAGTGCATCATTACTTCTGCATTGCCCTTCCTTGAACTCTTCCAGGTTAAGTCACTGTTTCCCCAGCACTCTCCATGGGATAACACAGCACAGCTCCAGGGAGGCTTAAGGTCTCTTTGAGAAGCATCCAGCTTGGCTGAATGAAGAGTCACAGATTAGATGATCTGTTGGTCTAATCCAGTACATCCTTGTCCGTGTCTGGGGTAGAAGCTCCACTTTCCTCCCAGATATGATTGTTTTGGAAAGGAAAAGCAAGGCAGAACGTGTATGGCTGCTCAGGCAGATCAGACTGCTCACCCTGATGAAAGCCAGGGTGTCCCCACAGCCATGCCATGCCACCTCCCCATCCCAGCAGCCGTAGCCTCTGCAGCAGAACAGAATCACAAGTGGTGAGAGGCAGCGTGGTTACCAACACCCAGGACATCCCATTCCTGACGTCCTGGCTGGCGTTGAGGGGAGGCCAATGAGAGCAGCCTGTGGAAGGGGCATGCTGCTGCCAGCAGCATCCTGCACCCTGCCACCAGGCCCCACCTGGCACTGGCACAGGGAGCAGCACTTCTGACAGACACAGCCAGCTCTTGGGCCATCCTCCCACCAGGAGACTAGGGCCTGCAAAGACACCTCTTTGTGCCCCAGTGCATGGAGTGGCACAGCTCCCAAAACCCCAGTGGGGGAGGAAGTAGGACAACGGCAGAGGTGTCACCAGACCCTCCCATTACAGTTGATGGGCATAAGCACGGCCCCACTGCACTGACACTGCTCCCAGCACCGGCAGCTAAAGTTATCTCCAGTGTGCAAGTGAGGGATACATTTCCCACAAGGGAAAACTGGCAGGGGCCATGACACTCCCATCCCCACATTTGAAAAGCAGGAGTGATGAGGTGGGGTTGTCTGCACTGGGGACTCTCTGGTAAACTCTGTTTATGGCTTTGATGCTAGACACAAGGTACAATTCCTATTACAGCTCTCATTTCCATGCCCTGTTGTTTAACCCAAGTGCATCAATGCATTACAGGCACGTGAGCTGAAAACGTCCAGCTGGTGTTGAGTCACAGACAGCTCCTCAGTGGTGCTTTGGATCCCAGCACCACTGGATCCTGACACACCACAAAAGCCAGTACAAACTCCAGCATGGAAGGGATTACACACAGTCACCCATTGCACTGCTACTCCCTGAGACATAGAAATTTGGCAGGAAACGTCCTGGCGAGCACCTTGGAGAGGAGGACAGGACTATTCCTGATGTGCATGGATGGCATGGGCAGGGAAGGACAGGGAGGGAGATAGGGAAGGAATGAAGGAGGCAGGTGCTGGCCTAACCCACCTGCGTGGATCCCACACAGTCACCAGCCGTGCCTCGGGATGGCTGTGCTCAGGCCGTGTGTGCTGTGTGGGCAGGGCTGACAACACCTGAAAAGCTCGAGGCAAAGGACTTGCATTAAGGCAGGACTTGCACTTCTTCCTCCCAGAATGCATATGGTGTCAAGACAAAAATTCCTTTACACATTTTTATGTGGTTTTTTTCCACTTGAGCATACCTCGAGGGAAATTCTGAATACCTCACTGTATGGGTCCATTGGTATTTATATCTGAGCTGCAGTAGCAGAGTTGTGTGAATATTGAGTAACGTTCCAGGCAGAACTCAAATAAAAATAATTGAGTTTCCTCATTGAACGGAACCTGCTTCCCAGCCTAAATAGTAATTCTCTACTCAGGGAAGCACCCAGGGCTTAATCTGTTAATTTCCTTCTCTTTTATTGTCTTTTTTTTTTTCCCTAAGAGGATTGTTCCATTTAGAGATTATTAAAATGCAACCAATGTCAGAAAATCATTCGAAAATGAAAACCAGTATTTAAATACTGCTGCACCTAAGCATGGCAATCGTTTTCAGCATCTTCTGATAAAGCCTCTAGCAAACATGGTACATTTTTGTTTGGCCTGAAGTAGCACAGAATCAATTTTCTACACAAACTAATGTGCCCAGCACTATTTGAGATTGTTCTCTTAGTATGTAATTGTTCAGGTAACACTCATGCAAAACGTTGCCTTGATATCAAGTCCATGGAAGCAGAAGAGTTTTGTTTGACCAATGATTCAGAGTGTCAAAAAAAGCAGTGCTGACTTTCCTTCTCTGTTGTCAATGCAGTCCCCCAGAGGGCCTGGGAGGCAGCCAGGGTGAAGGGGAATTCTGTTTCCATGACTCATTCATTCCTGGGCTGCAGGGGAGACAGCCAGCAAGTGGTCAATCAGTGGCAATTGTCATGGGGAGTTGATGATATGGATGCTCAGACCATCAGCATATTTCACAAGAGCCATTCAAAAGTGCTTCCTCCTCAGGAGTGGGACCAGAAGCTGTCTGTAAACCTGAAAAATCCCACCTGTATTTCTTACCAAACCCCGACCTCAACAACCTTCCACTGTGTCATTTATTTAAAAGTGGGTTTTTACAGTATTTTTAGCAATGATGAAAGTAAATCAACTAAAGCACTAACTGAGTAATGTAGCAGAGCCAGGTAAGAGCCAGGGGTGTATATATGAGGCAGAAAAAAAAGCAAGTGTGCTTCAGAATGGGAATATTTTAGAAAGTATTGTAGGAGAAGAAATTTTAAAATTATTCCATTTTCTAATTAAGTCTTTCTGTAAGTCTTCACCCTATGGCACATTGTGTTCTCAGTGCTCCTTAAAGTTCATCAAGACAAAGAAGTATGTTCAACAAAATAGACAATAGCACTATGCCTCAAAAACCACTATAAGTTCCCCACACTTGTTCGGGGAGGCTTCCAGCAGTCCCACAACACAGCTGGATTTATCTACTGCTCTATCTTAAAAGGCAAGTCTTATTTCCACCAAACATCTTTCCAGCCCATCCCTTGAGCAAGCCTTCACTGAGACAATAAAATAAAAGTCATCTGTATTTTTCTTTTGCTGGGTAGTTTTCAGTCCTTTCCCCATTGCTGAAGGAGCTGACGCCCGTAACCTGGCTGGTTACTCATCCTGTGCCCGGGGAGGCAGGTGTGATGGCAGGGCAAGGAGCCAGCCAGTACCTGATAGCAGCAAGTACACAGTGAGGATGTCCTGGAAGAGGAGGTCTCTTCTGCAAAGCAGCTCCCCAAATCTAAATGACAGATGCGGGGGACAGCTCAAAATCCCCCAGGGCACAGAGACCCTCCCTCAGCTGGGGTCACAGCAAGCAGTAAGGGTCACCATGCCGTGCATGGCCCGGGGGATGCTGGCTGCTGGGGTCGATGGGGGCTGTAAATGGACACTTAGCATCCATGTGCTGGATGGCCCTCCTTTTGTTGCTATGCATGCATTCAGCATTTAAATCCGGCTTGATTTCCCTCTGAAATCTTGCATTGCAACTAAAAACAAACCAACCAAAACCCAAACATTAAAAGCAGGGGGTGTTTTTTAGGACAATTTTGTAGCACAGGGAACTTGAAGAAGGCGTAGGCTCACTCGTGCTAGGTTCTGTACAAATACAAAGGCAGCTCTTGAATGAATGTGGTCCTATATGATCTCCTTTCGTCCAAGGCATAAGGAAGCAGCTCCAGTAGACTGGTAATCTTTTTCCATGCTGCTATTCAGGTCTGAAATAACTGGGGTGTGTTAAATCTATGGTGACGTAAATGAGAGAAGGTGTTTTGAAGAACCCGAGACAGGAAGAACAAATTAAAATCAGAGAAGTTTGCTGAATGTTACACAAGAAAAGCCTACTCTATTTTCTGTTTCTTATTTTTGTGACTGTAGAAATTCTCATTTTAAATTATAGAAACGATGCCAGAAGGCCAGAGCCAGTATGCTTTGCCTCGGTGAATCAGCAGCAACCAAACAAGAAGACTGGCAATGAACCAGCCATGATTAAGTTTAGTATCTGGAGATTCAGAGCTCCACCTGGATCAACAGCTGGCAGCTGTTTGTGATACAGGATGAACCTAAACCTCATAGCCACACACAACTGAATTTGGGTCAGTTGGGAGTGAGACTCCGTACCAAATCACCAGTGGCACCGTCCTCAAGGCAGTGACAATGCTTTGGTTTGACCTTTTTTCCCCCTCTCTCAAAGCTACAGAAAGCTGTGGAGCAGACTTCTGGCACTTGCTGAGGACAAAAACCTCCTTTGCTTGCTGCATTCATTTGCTAAATAGCATGACAGCCTGTCAGGAACATTCAGAAACACTGTATGGGCTTGATTTTTATATTCCTTTTCCTCTAGCAAAGTACCTGCAAGTTTAGTACAAACAGATCAACACAGTCAAGCACAGCTTGCAGCCTAGCTACATGCTTCAGTCTTGAGGTTTTGGATGATGTCAGTCTGGTCTCCCAGGGTTGCTGTTGTCATCAGATAGTGGGGCTGATAAGGCACATGTTATGGTGAGGCGTGCTGTTGGGTTTAATCACAGTATCGTGCATGAAGTAGGAAAGAAAGCGGTGTATTTCCTGGTACAGTACCTTGATAAGGCTCTCACTGCTTCATAAGTATTTCCACCACACTGTCCTCTGCTCAGCACGCTACAGATTGCTAACAATCTGAAAGTACAAACAGTGCTAGGGTGCAAAAACCCAGTTCCTCCATCAAATGCATGTTTATGGACTCTTTGTTTCTTTTCCCAATCTCAATTTCACTCGCTCTTTTCTTTTTCTTTTTCCTTTTTATTATTTTCTTCTTTATTAAAAATTTTATTTAATCCTTTACAAAGCAGGACCCAAAACAACTGTTGAGTGCTGTACAAAATACAGTCAGTTTCTAGAGCAGGTTTTTCCCTGTCCCTCATTCCCCACTGCATTTGGGAATCACCTGAAATCTAGCACAGTCTGTGAGTTAGGGTCCGTTGGCTGGATTTGCAGGCTCTAGCCCCCACCAGCACTTGTATCCACACTGCTCAGATGCTTACTGCTGAATTGCAGTTTCTTCTTCTCTTCCTGGTTTACTTCATATTGAACATTATGATCTGTTTTACTAGCAGACCAAATGATAGAAGTTTGAGGACCAATTCCGTGTGTCAGAGAGCACTGAAAAGGAGTTGGTACATTGCCTCTACCTGGAGCTGGACTGTATTTTATTTTTTTAGCATTCATGTTTCTTGTCCACTTTTTGTGTTTTACTTAGATGAAGCAGAGGAACAGGCTGGACCCCTGATCAATTTTCATTGCCACCTGTGGGAAAGAGTAATGGCAGTCCTAGTCCTACCAGCAGGAGCACAAAAAAAGATGTGCAAAAATTGAAGAAATCCACATTTCTGCTAGGACTGGCCTTTTCATAGTTAATCTCTATGTACCAGAAAATGGGGTATAAAACATTATTTTGAAATTCTAAAATATAAATTGTCGTCTTGGACCTCACTATCTACCAGTTTTTAAATGAAGAAAGAGACACATCACTATCTAAACTCACCGACAGAAACGAAGTGTAGGTACCATTGCTGGAACAATATCTGTCTGATATTGCTGGTTCTCCAGCTCATCTACTCCTTATGGGTATTTAGATTCATAGTTTCTGTTTCAGCAACTAAAATAAGATGTTATTGGTTTGGTTTTTTTATTTGGATACATTAGGCATCTGGTCTATCCTCTTTCCTTACGATACCACAATTGGAAACCAGATTCTTGTTGCTGAAATCCTAACACAGGTCAAGAGTGATTCCTAAAACCAGCCAGCCTGCCATTCAGCTTCCAGATGAGGCAGATGTTAAGAGAAAATATTTTACTTGCAGTATACCCAGAGGTGATCCAAAATCCCTCAGTCAGGATCATCGCTGCTTTGTCAAGGAGCCTCCTCTCCAGGGCAGAACCTGATTCTAAAATGTTGGTGATGTGGTGGCCACTGGTGAGGGGTGGTAGAAGATTTGGTTGATTTAAATAACTTGGCAGAGTTGTTCAGAAGGGTGAAGCAGCGCACGGTGAAAGGCTTGCTGTACTTTTCTTCAGTGACCAACACAAGGCAAGGTGGCTGCTGATACAATGGGGAGATGACCATTTGTGATGAGCAAGGAGAGACTGTTCCTTTTCCCAGTGCATGTTTGCCCCTTGGAAATGAGCTGATCAGGGAGGCCACAGGGAGGCCACAGGGAGGCCACAGGACCAAACTCTACAGCTGAATTTTTTTGAAGCCAGATAATTTTATGACCGCTGTTAAGCACCGTAATTTACTTAAACCAAGATAATGGTAAATGGAAACAAATCAGCTCCATGTTTCAATGCTGATGTTCCCTGGGGATAGGGAATAAGGTCTCTCCTCCAGGGAGGAAAACCAAAGGGCAGGAGTATGGCTTCCTTTGAGTGCACTGGTGGGGGTCACAGGCTGCTCCAGCCTGACAGTGGGGTGACAGCCCAAGGACCCTGGGTGCTGTGAAGCACAGTGCTAGTACCAGAGCTAGTTACTAGATATTACATATGCACACTTATCTATACATGCAACCCACTGGGATAAACTCTGCATAATCAGGCACACACCAGGCTGTGTGAGGGAAGCCAGGACACCCCACAGTAATGGGGCAGTGCCCTGGTTGGCAGCACAATGCTATGACAAGAGGTGGAACTCTGATTCCCACTGTATTCCTAGCAGAACCAGTATAATTTGATACAGTCCTTTTCTCCTGATCTCATCCCAATCAGGCCAGGAAGGTTAAATTTACCATCTCAAGAACCAAAGGGAGGAAAGCATCACCAAGTGCAGAACCAGGCTAAAAATGGAAGTCTAGGGTCAGTCTAGGACATCCTATATTCTTAGCAGGCAAGTAAAGACAAGCATGAAAAGGTTTTGAAAATCACATTCCCTGGGAACAAGCTGG
Source organism: Irena cyanogastra (assembly GCA_013397155.1). Lineage (NCBI taxonomy): Eukaryota > Metazoa > Chordata > Aves > Passeriformes > Irenidae > Irena > Irena cyanogastra. The sequence continues at coordinate 391,279 of VWZV01010970.1, forward strand.
AGGAGAAAGCTGAAAGGTAAAACCACATGCATCATTTTGCGGGACTTTGTCTGGAAGCTGGGCTCCAGTCTTGTTAATCAAAGGCAATGGGACAAAAAGTTAGTGGCCACAAACCTTGGTAGAAGACGTTCAGGTTCAGTATTGGTTACATATAGAGAGGTTAAAACTGCCTGAGCATTGAAACTCCCTGACAAGGGAATGCTGTGCACACCCTGGTGCTGGAGACATTCAAGGCTATCAATAGTCAACTCACTCTGGCTGAGAGGTGGTTTGAAAATAGTGAGCTCAGTCCTGTCACAGTTAAAAGAGAAGGTCTGAATGATTCACTAGAAGTCCCTGCCAATCTGGATGACACACTGATAACCCCACAGGCCAGGCCGTGGACCACTGGCTTCCCCCAGCTGTCTGCCCTCAATTTCTTACCAACTGCTTGCTCTTGAAAAAAGACTTCTGCATGTTAAAACACCTCCGGTTCTGTTTTCATCCACACTGGAAGTGTTTTTCTGGTCAGAAAAATTGCTGGAAGAAAGAAATTATCTTGGTCAGCAAGCTCAGCCAATTAATCCAAAGCCCACATTACCTAAATCTAAGAGGAAAATTATTTTCTCCAGCTCTTCTAGCTCTTTTGGCTGGGCACCCTGAAGAGGGGGTGAATTAGGTTTGTTCTCAGCTTTTCAATCTCATTATAAGTTTGTAAGTATAATAATGGGGGGAAATGGGGTTATTTGTAAACACAGCACAGAATATCTCAGTCTCAGGGAAAATGAACAGGGAGCCTCTTTGAAGATTTTCACTGTCATCCTTTTTCCAAGCAAAAGTGCACCTTTTATGCTCTGCTGAGGACATTTAACAAACGGTCATATCTTGTGACCGTAACTTTTTAGTAAACCAGAACTTTGCTAGTGCTCAAAAGCCCTAGCAGAATCTCCAGAGCTGTGAAACACAGTATATTCTCTCCACATAGAGAGAATCAAGGTAAATCGCAAAGGTTCCCACCAAAAGAATGCTCAAGAAGTCTCTTTATAGCAAACACAGCAAGAGCTTTAAGAGCTTCATTGGCATTTGTTCCATATTGCTTAATGTCTCCTTAGAGGCCATGGCTACCATCCCAAACAACATTTCTATGGCTTGCGTGGCTACATCCTTTTCCTGTGAATCAACGTTGGCATCTGCTCATCCAGAATTTTCAGGAGAAATATTTGCTGTTGCCTGGAGACTATGACAGGAGAAGAAGTATCAGGAGTCCTGAATTATTTTTGCAGTTCTTCCTGCGATATTGTGCCACTGCCAAACAATCCTCTTTACCTGGCACTTGTATCTCTTAGAGGGTTTTAAAACCTGTGGAATAGGTACAGATATATTTGCCAAGTGCCCAAAATACCTGTAAAGTCCTCCCAGGCCCACATGTGAAAGGCATCATGTAGAAATTACAAAACACATCTGCACAGGCCAAGCAGACTCCATCAGTCTTTGTCAAAATCGTTGTTGCTTGCACTTTCTGTCCTTCCTGGGAGGGAGGTAACCCTGCGGGGAGAGCAGGGCTCCATGGAGAAGCCCCCGAGCGGACGGGCTCATTTGCTGAGCAGTGCTCTGGTAGCACCGAAGGTACTGCAAGCTTGCCGTCCCTGCGGCTGTGCCTGCAGCCGGCTGCTGTGCTTAGGTACACACAGCAATGGTGCTGAACCCTGAAATGTTTCCACCAACTCCAGTTGTTAAAACCTCTCACATCCCACCGGCAACTGCTCACATGTGTGGGGGATGAGAAAACTTCCTTCCACCCAGAGGTGCAAGAAAACTCTGGAGCTGGCAGTCACATGCTCCACAACAGCCCTACAACCCGCAGGATCCTGGATGGAAAAATTTCACTTCCATGTGTTAACTGAGTTAATGTGGTGGGGATAGTGGGTGGACATAAAACAAAACTATGAAAAGAGATTAATTTGCAGCTGGAGCCCAGGCAGGGAGAATTCCAGTCCTCTGTTTGCTCAGAAAACGGCCGCTATTACCAAAACCCAGTCAAAAAGAGGAGGTTAGGGCAGTGGTAATAAAAAAAAAAAGAAATGAAAACCGAGGNGGGGAGGGGGGGAAGCAGCAAAAGTGAAACAAAGCCTCTCTGGAAATTAACATGTGGAATTCAAAACATTTGCAGTATAATAAACCCAGGCGAGCCCATAAAGCTGCACTAGCCAAAAGGAGCTCTGTTCTGCCTACAAGGAAACCCGAACCGGCGTCACGCCTGGCAGCAGCCGCCCCGCAGCCCCGCTTCCTCCCGCCCCATTGCCGAGCTCGGTCGCTCGCTCTGCCCTCGGCTATGTTTAACGCCGCGTCTGTTTCCACTCTAACCTCTTCAGTTTGGAGGAGCAGGATATAAATCAGCTGCGGAGCTGCCCACAGGGCTTAGTCACAGCAGGTATTGGTTTAGGGTGTCTTAGAGGAACTGTTTTTTTTTTTTTTCCTGTAAGTATTCTAGGGAATAAGCATCGGCTTTGTGAGGAAAAGGGGTCTCTGAATGGGCCAAAGAGTCTCCAAATAAAGGACATTTTACATGACCAGGCAGAATCATCTTCTAACATTTTGGACTGAACTCAGCCTCGAGGGGAAGAGCTCTTCTGTGAGTTCCCAGCAGATGCTTGAAGTGTCCCCACCAAGCCAGTCTCACCATCTGTCCCAGTGTTCCGAGCCCAAGAGACCCTCTACAACTCCTTCAACCCTTCCTCCCACCCAACTCCTTCCTAACACTGGTTTTGGTGCTTTCTTCCTGCTTGTGGCTGGTTCATACCCCTCAAACTGCTTCTGCTTTGAGCTCCTCCTCTTCTGTGGGGCCCAGGTAAGAAAGGCACCGTTCTTCACTATTAAATTTTTTTTCCCATTTTCACTTCACTCACCACACTTTTGCTTGTTGCTGGAGCATCTGGTCACTCAGCACACCACCACTCTGAACTGCCTCATCAGCCCCACTGCGTGGTACCAGACCTCACACCTTCATGTTTGCCTGTTGTAATGCAGGGCATGAGGAGCCTCCCTGAAGCACAAGTCTCTCTCTCCCTCCCAGGCAGCGTTTTTGTGTCAGTGCTGCCCCTGGACATGTCTTCAGCCTCCAGCCCCCAATACACCCCCAGCACTGAAGTCAGGGGCCTCTTTGTTCACACACCGACCACAGCACCTTCTCCCAAAGCCTCTTTCTCCAGACTCAAGCACATGCTAGCTTTCCCCAACACAGACCACACAAATTGCAGCAATTAGTAAGTGTAAAGAGTATACTGTGGTTTTTGCCTGTATTACTGCATCTTAATAATCATTCATATCCTTGGGCATGGTCATCAGATAGTATCCAGCACGCTACATTATCCAGACCTTCCCCTCAATTTGATGCTCTTGAGCCCCACTGGATGGACCCAGTTTATTGGCTTTAACGCACTTGAACAGGAGTATTCTTCAGACTCTAGACAGCGTGGCTTCTTTCTCACCCATGCTATCCCCACACTGTGTGGACTCAATCTCTGGCTCTTGATCTCCAATGGTGACCCCATCCTTTCCTGCCCCACTGCCATCTCACCTCTGCTGTGCAAAGGCCTGCAGAGCCCATTCTTCCTGAGGTGATTTGCAGCAGCAGACCAAAGTCCCATCCACAGACCACTGCACTTACTGCATAGGAACCATATGGACTGAAAATTTGAGCCAGCTTGTAACAGTCCTCCAAGTGTATTTCTTCTCCAAATTCTTTCTCTCTACCTCCCAATTTCATGACTATACTGATGAGACAAACTCTGTCAGGACCAGGAACTTGGAAAACTTCAGGGTTCCTTTTAAATGGTATTTTTCATCACTTGCAATCTGGCACACCATATCTATGTACAAGTGATACTAAACAAAGGTTGGCCAAAATCAGACAGTTAAATTCCCAACTGCCTTTAAAAACAAAATCATCAGCAACAACAAAGAACCCCTATTTGACATTTCATCTCTCTCCTATGACATTCAGGAAATGAGATGGCCTCTGCTTCTACAGGCCCTAATTGCAGAACTGAAGGTGTTTTGGCACAAAAGCCACAGCTAGTCCACAGCAAAGCAACGAGTAGTCAATAGTGTCTCTGGGACACATACAGCTGTTGCAGGAATTTGGAAGGGGGGAGGCAGGTACCAGGGTGGGATCTGAGCCACCTGGAGCTCTGCAGATCAAAGTCATCACATTATTCCATACCAAGAGGCAACTGGCACAGTCAGTCATACACAATGGCTCTAATTTCCAAGACATATTGAGGGTGGATAGCACTAGACACACTTGACTTCAAAGCCAAAAAACCAGTAAATGCTTGTAGCCCAGAGGCATGGACCAAGTCCCTTCTTAGAAGGAGCCCAGAGCAAGAACCCATGACTACAACAAAATGTATGCAAAGAGAAGCAAGAGCCACCATATGTATCCCCCTGCCACACAGTAAGAACTGTAAGTGCAGCCTGTGAAGTGAGGCACGCTTTGCCATGGCACCTTTCAGGCCTCTTGTTCTTGTGGGTGCTTCTCTCTGCCCTGCCACAGCAAGCACGCCAGGAACAACTGCTCCGAGGCACAGGCCCAGCCCTATTTTATGGCCACTCTGAACGTCCCATGCACTAAATCAATAAGCCAGAGTGAAGGAGTCCTCAAGTCAGAGGAATGTGTGTCTCAAAACTATCATGTCAGAATAGGCTATTTATACTTTTCTGAGCCTTGGCTAGGCTATTACCAGCCATGGTAGGTTCACCTAAACAACCACGAGGTGAACTTGCTAACCCTGTGGGAAAGAGCATGGACAACTCATCCATGGTAAATACAAGGAAGGAGAAGTCTCTCTAGAGCGTCTGCTGCTACATACCAAAGCTGCAATGAATCCTAATGGTATCAGATCAGGTAAATCCTTTCACTGCTGAAGGCTCTTGCATCCTGTTCTGCTCTTCTCTATCCCCTACATGAACCAGCTCAAGGTTAGCTTCAAAAAGCAAAACAGAGAGTGCCCGAGCATATATCATTAATAAACTCACAGGAGAAAAACGGTGCTGGCTTCCCGGAATCAGTGCACTCGAAGGGCAAGGGAAGTACCCAAGTACCTTGAGCAAAGACCTACTTTTAACACAGCTTCCTGGTTGTTTGTCATACCAATAGCATTGTGCAACTGATACAGCTGTTTCCTTCATCAGTTATTAACTGGTCAAAAACTATTTGTTTGAAGAGTTGCACTGAAAGTCCAGAAAGGAAGCAAGAAGTTCAAGCTGGATGCCTGTGCTCTGCAGTAGGCTTGGGATCCCCTCAAGATCAGATACTCTTACTCTTCAGGGGCCGACAGCTTGATTCCCAGCAGCAGAGGCAGCACACCTGGGCACTTGCTGCAACTGGGCACAAGTCTCCCGGGCAGAACTCATCCCTCACACGGGGCTCATTGCCCTTATGGCCAGGAGCAAGGCTGCAAAGGTACTGCTGAAGGCCAGCAGTGCTGAAGCTGTGCCTGAGGCTCTTCTCTCAGGGATCAGCACGCAGACCACACCATGCACTAGTTTACATCAGTATCTGCCAAAGAAACTCCCCACATAGCTTTTGCAGTGCTCAAGGGAAGCAGCTTCCATCAGCAATACTCTTCTTCTTCCATCTTTCCTCCACCTAGCTCACCTTTAGTGCCAGACCACACAAGTGCATACAGCTAAAAGCAGAGAAGGTTGGTTGACTGGTGTAAGCCTTGAGGTATCCTACAGCTTTTGTTTGGCAGGAACTTTTCCAACATGAATTGGGAAATCTGAACATTGAGGCATATTAAAGACAGCTGAAGGATTGGTGGTTCAGCAGCAACATTTCAGCCTCAGTTTGGAAGCAAAATCTTGCTCCATAGAAGAGCTCAAAGGTGAAAACACAAGACTTAACACCATGAGCAGTGCTGGCAAGGATGTGTTCCTAAACAAAACCAATCACCTGAGAAGTTTCTGCTTTTGCTGAATAAAGATGTACAAGGGCTTAAATGCATTAGCAGAGTGATGTGTGCATTCACTTGAGCCTTTGCTGGGGGTTCCTGTTCCTTTCCCCCACAAAGCACCAAACAGCCCCTCTGTACAAGCAGACCAGTGCACTAACTGAGATTTGGAGTATTGCCAACACTACAACATCCCACTTTAGCCTCACTCAAAACACACATAAGCCCTCCTTGAAGGGGGAAGAGCTACACAGGAACACACAAAACACAGAAGCAACAAAAGCCAATCCCAGGTTAAACTGTGCTCATCAGAAAGAACTTGTCAGGGACAGACTGAGTGACTCAAGCACTCTGTAAGAGATAGAGAAGGTTAGAGGCCACCAGGGTAGGTCACATCAGGTATTTGCTGCCACTGATCTGCTCTCAAGCACTTGCATGGCTGACCCGCTGAATCAGTGAGGAACGATGGAGGATGCCCGGGCACACTGTGGGCACTTCAAAGGTCAAGAGAAGGGAAGCTACCTGCATTTGTGGGGTTGTCTAAAACCAGCCCTTCAATTTTTGCAAGTAAAACCAGCTCCACCATCAGTTTCTTGAAAAAACTTGGGGTTTATTGATTTAAACTGCAAACAGTCATTACAAAAGAGATTCTCTTTTAAATAAACTCACACAAAGAGGAAGAAAAAGCAGTGTAGCGAACAGTAACAGGGGAAAAAAATTACATTCATTATTCTCTTTGTGCCAGTCCCATTCACCTTGGCAAGGAAAACTCCAAACTTGGAATACAGAAATGCAAAGACAAACTGTATTTGGAATGTCTTCAGATAGGCACTTTGAGCCCAAGGCTTTTCTCCTTGAAGAATCTATACAATAAGAGGAAGAAAAAGGTCTTCCTTCCACGTTGTCTCGCAACAGAGCTCAGGTACGTACATTCTAAAGCCCAGGTAGGCAAGACCCAGGAAAGGAGAGGAGAAGGAGAAGAGAAAAGGCAAAGATGCACAACAACTCCATTTGCAGTCCAACACAAAAAAAGGGGGAGGGAGTTCTAAAATAAATAATCCAAACACAGTTTTTGCATTTTTTTAAATTAATTTTTCATTTTTTAAAATAAAATAACCAAAAAAGTGTAAAGTTACAAAAAATGTCATTGTAGTATAATATATTAAACTGTGGGGAAAAAAGGAAAAAAGACACTTCACAATCTTAAGATTAATATGGAAGATCATAATTTAAACATAAAAGAATATATTCTATGGATTCATCATCCCGATAAATATGAACAAAATTAAAAAGCAAAGGTTTTGGCAATAAATACGTTTTGATAAGTTAAATAAGCTTTTTTATATTGTTGTGCAGTGACAAGCAAAATTTGCTCTCCAATTTCTGAAAAGTTATACAAAATTAAAAACCCAGAAAAAAATAATAAAAAGCTTGGCGTGAGTGCTCTAAGATAGGTCTAAAGTACTCTAGAGCAAAACCATTAAAGCTATGTCTACTGGAACTTTGTTTACACAAACTTGTGTATGTGGAATGACTTCTGCTGGCCCCACCCCTCTATTTCTTTATTTGTTTTAAGATGTCACATGTATACATGAGGAACTTTTAGCACCAAAATCAAGTCTCTCATAGTCCATCAGTTTTTTGTTTTTCGTTTTCTTCCTCCCAGTTGAAGTCCCACTCATGTTACAATCTTTGTCCATTCTCAGCTTTTCTTCCCGCAGACCTGAGCGGATCCAGGCAAGATTTAATCTTTAAGGGGAGGGGAGAAAGAGGATTGGATGTTAACACTTGCCCACATGCCTGCAGCCTAGCAGAAACTGGCCAGCTGGGAAGGGACTGGGAGAGGGCGATGCAGTACATGGCCAGTGGAGGGAGCCGGATTCAGACATTTCCTGCACATCTGGAAGTGCACAGAGCTGCTGGTGCCCTCTGCAGCTGGAGAGGTAATACAGTCACAGTGAAAAGTGTTAAAAGGCACTAATTTTGTAAACGTTATTGCTTCTCATCGTAATTTTAGCACTTAAGGTTTAAGCCAGTGGGTATCACGCAGGCAGGTGGACACGTTAACATCCAGCTTGGACTACCGGGGACAAGGTGGGGGAGTTCAGCTTAACATTGTAATAGAGGTGGGGAGGGGCAAGAGTACACCCCAGATTAGTCGTCGGAGATTGAGAGTCTGCTGAAGATGGGAAGACGTCTTGAGGTGTCCAGGATAGGGGAATCTGAGCCGCTGTGGCTGCTGCTGGAGCTGCTCAGATAGCCCTCCTGGTCAGAGAGGGAGTCCTGAGGACTGGGTGGCGAGTCAAACATGTTGGGGGACTCGGACATGGGCCTGAACAAGAAGGTGGTGGGGGAGCTCCCGCTGGGCACCTGCACCCCCATGCTGGGGGCAAAGAGACTGACCAGCTCCTGGCTGGAGAAGGTGAAGGGGTTGCTGGCGCAGTCAGGCAAGGTGGGGGAGCCCAGCAGGTCGTCGGCACTCAGCATGGGTGGTGGTGTGATGGAAGTGGGGCTGTCCAGCAGCCCGCTGGCAGCAGTGCTGGGGAAGCCGGCAAAGCTGAAGCTGTGCTGCAGGCGGGGTCTGTCGGTGACGGCGGGCTCCCGGCTCCCCGCCACGGCGCGGCGCTCCTCCGCGTTGTGGATGAAGTGGCAGCGCGGCCCATAGGGACAGAAGCCGATGGTGTGGAAAGTGCGGCACAGCTCGGTCTTGTACTTGGGGTGACGAGTGAGGCTCCGCAGCTCGTGGATGCCGTGGGCGAACTGGCACTTGTCACCGTACTTGCAGGCGCCGTTCTCCTCGAAGGGGCGGCACAGCTCCGTTTTGTAGCGGCTGGAGTTGACCTGTCCCCCGGGCTGCTTTTGCTGCAGCAGGCGTTCGCCACCCTCGGAGAAGGAGCGGTCCCGGAAGCGGCTTTCCCGGGGGCCCAGCATAGGAGCCGGCTCCCCTTTCAGGCTGCTGAGGAGCTGGTTCTGGTGAAACTTGGAGTTGGGCAGAGTGACAGAGTGCCTCCTAGGGAAACCCCCGCCCGCCGGGGTGCCCACCGCCTTCCTGTCCAGGAGGCACCCGCTGACACTCGAGGGGCTGTAATTCAACATCTTGTTGCTCTGCGGGGACAAAGCAAGGGCCGGTCACGTCACCGCTACTGCCACCACCTCCTCTGACATTCCCACGCAGCCCCGAGAGCGCGGCACGGCACCCGACCGCCTCCCACTGCCGCGGCCCGGGGAGCGGCGGCCGCCCTGCCCCGACAGCACCCCCCCCAGCCGCATCTGCTGCAGCCCCCTCCGCCCCCCCCCGCGCGAGCCCCCTGCCGCGCCCCCCCCCGTCCTTGGCGCACAGCGGTCCCGGGGCGAGCCGAGAGCCCGGCGCGGGGGGGCGCCCGAAAACCCCGCGCGACGGGAGCGCTTCCCTGGGAGCGCCCCCGGGGACGGCGGCGCGNCTGCGCCCTCCGGTCCCAACGCCTAACTTGCTCACGACCAGAAAACGAAGTAGGGGGAGGGGAGGGGGAAAGCCCGAACGCGAACCCTAAGGAAGCTGAAAAGCCCCGAAGTTGGCGGCGGAACCCCCGCCGGCGCCCTTACCTTGCATAAAACTTCGCTCAAGTCGAAGATGGTGGGCGACACCAGGGCTGTGGACATCTTCGGCGAGCGAGGG
>VWZV01010970.1:401563-419513 GCA_013397155.1 Irena cyanogastra
GCTGCTCCGCGGCTCGCGGACATTTCCCGCGGAAACCCAGCGGGGTCTGCCCGCTTGGACTTAAACTGACGGGACCCGTGTCCGGCCCCGTTTGTGCGCCCTGGAGGGCTTTGTGCTGGTCACCCCTTGCCGCCCTCCTCCCCTCCTTCGGAGCCTTACTCCTTCTTTCAAATTGAAACCTGGCAGGCTCTGCAAGGGGAAATAGCTCGCATCCCCAGTAATTTAAGTTGTTAAAATGCGTGTCTGCCCTTTAAAAGGGTGTTTGATAAATTCTGCCTTTTCTCCCAGTCCCCGGGACTCAACACTGTAAAACTGAAAAAAAAAAAAAAGAAAATAAGGTCTCTAAGCAAGTAATCTGTTCCAGGTTTTAATAAGCAAAGTATGATTCAATAATTCATACTGATATCGATTTGGCAGAGACGAGGGGGACAATGGTGGCAGTTTCTGTATTAAAAAAAAATGAGCCCAACTGTTGAAGGCTTGTCAAAACCAGGGCGCCTCAGTGCAGTCTCTGCCCAGTCATCCCCCTTAGCCCCAGCCGGGCCGAGGCTCGCCCCAGCTGTAACTTCAGTGGGTGTTTCATCCAAGGCTGAGAACTGGCATCTGGGCCCTCTTCCCCGCGCAGGCAGGCGAGAGCGGCCCTGCCCCGCACTGCAGGCTCTTCCTTCCCTCGCTCCGGCTTGGCTGGGAGAACAGAAACCCCTGCCTTGGGCTGCAGAGCGCTGGCCCGAGTGGCCATCGCACCGAAAACTTCAAACAAATGATCCACTTCCTGCTCTGTTTGCTTTGGAGTCGCGGCATCTGGACTTTGCGCTGACGGCTGATTTTTTTCCCGTCCTCTGGTCTTAAAGAACAACCAAAATTAACAACCGAGAGAAATGCCCACAGGCTCGGGCTATTCCAGATTTTTTTTTTATGATTATTATTATTATTTCCTTAAGGAGAGCAATCAGGTTCCTCGAATTTCCTTCTCTTTATAGTTCCTTTTTTTTCCCCCTCACCTTGGCCAGAAGTGAGGAGTAGACAGGGGAGCAAACAGCCTATTATTTTCTGCAGTTGTTTACTTGTTCTGTAGATGGTGCTTGTTCCCAGAGCTCTAAGCCTCTCTATAATTAAACCCATTTTAATTGTTAGTTAGAAACGTCATTTCAGGGACTTTCCAAGAGTTACCGAGAAAGCCAGCCGAGATAACTATTTCACTACCGAGTCGCTCCCAGCCTGCTTTTTCCCCAGTTCCTCCTTGTCGAGGAGGAACCACGGCATGGGGCTGATCTCTGAGTGGGATTGCAGCAAGCCCAGGACCAGCCCCTCCGCCAGCACAGCCCTCTGCCCCTGCTGCTTTTGTGTTATTTGCCTGTGCCGTGTGCATTTGTTTTGGAAACTTGGGGTTTAAGGCTGCACATTTCCGCGGATGAAGTGGCAAAGGCTGAAGCCGAGAAGGAATTTTTTCCAGTGATTTAGCTTGACAAACCCCGGCTCCATGGTGGTTTGCCTTGCAATGCCTGCGCACATGCTCAGCTCAGGAATTTAGCTGCTCACCCCACCTCGTGGCTAAAAGTCAGAGCCCTCTGGGCCAGAGTGGGAATTTGTGTGGGCATGAATTCGCACCGAGCAGAGGAATGGAAAAATTGGAGGCTTACACCACCCGCCACAGCCGTGCCAGAACTTTGTTAGATGCAAATGAATAAAGATAGGTAAATGAATAAATGAAAGTCAATTATTAAAGAAGATTACTGAAAAAGTGAATGAATGCAATGCCATGCTCATTAGCCTTCTTGTGTGAGTCAGTCCATCCAGGCCCAGCACATTCCAATTGGGATACTACAGCTGGACCTGGGAAGCAGGAATAAATGTCCAGAACTTCCCAAGCCCTTCTCTAACTTGTCCTCAGCACAGGAGCCTCTTTTGGAGCCCTCTCCTTCCCTGCGTCAAATGCAAGCAGACACTGAACTTGTCACAAAATACAGAGGGATAAGATTCTGCGTTAGACCTGTGCACACATTTAGCAGAGGAGTTAAGAACCACTTTCCTGCACGGGAGCTGAAACAGGCCAGAGTGGCCAGAAGGCGGGGAAGAAGAAGGGGGCAATAAACAAAATTATAAGGGCAGGAGGTTTAAAGGATTACTTTTTCCAATTGCATGTGTGTATAAAACTGTGGGCTTGTTGGCACATGATGCTGTAGAGGTCAAAAGTATATAAATTGGGTCAAAAAAGCAATTGGACAAATTTATGGAGGAAAAGTCCCTGGAGGTTTACTAAAGGCAGAGGCAGATCTCTGCAACATGTTGCTGGACAATGCACAGCAAACGTATCACTCTCTCATCCCCATTTTCCCCAATAAGCATTGACTGCTCTTGGAGGTAAGAGGAAAGCCACAACAGACCTTTGGTCTGATCCAGTTTGGCACTGGGATGTTCAAATTGGCACTATCTTGTCCTCGAGCTGCTGAGCATGGGTTCACATGCTAGCCTCTGCTAAAGGCTGGAGAACAGTCTCATGGGGTGGCTGCACTCTTTGCCCAGTTTATCTCCCCACCAGGGTAATAAGAGGTCACTTTGAGCACTGAATGTAAACTGAATCCAAGTTCCAGCTTTGCCACAAGTATATTTGATGATGGTGCAGCTCCCGTGGCAAAAGAACAAGGTTGCTATCTTAAGACACCTGCACTTCCCCTCACCTGGAGCCATTTGGCAGTAGGAAGGCTGCAGATCTGCTTGCGTCAGAGTTACTGAGCAAGAACTTGAGTATGAAAAAGCCTGAATTGTTGAAAACAAGGTGGGGGTGGGGTGTTTCGGTTTATTCCCCCTCCTACCATTCAGTTCCCAAAGTTTCAAGGTAAGAAAGGGAAGTGCTTTTGTCACAAGCAACGTTTTCCCCTGTGAGTTTCAGATGAGTTGGGCATTTCACTCCCCTACTCCCATGGGAATCCTCAGGTAAACAGACATGTCTTGTCTTCAGCAGTGCTCCGATGTACAGAGGCTGGAAACCTCCTGACTTTATTTTTGCTGGAGGTGCAAAATGAGGCAAGGCTTTCTGCAGTCACTATTCTATACATATCTTTTGGGTCTGATGCTATTTTTGTTGGCTGTGACCCTGGAGGTGTAGGTGTGGAAGTGCCTTTCTGCTGCTCTCTGCAAGCGGCTGTAGATGTTTCCTCCGTTCCAGGCGCCTCCTCAGACTCTGTGGCCTTTCAGGGCAAGTGGGTGGATGTCAGCGTGGCCTTTCCCCACCTGTTTGTAACTTTTTAATACTTCTTTTTATTTTGGCCTTGCACTTCTTCCATGGAACATCTCTGGGTAGCCACTGGGAGGTGTAAATGGCTTGAGATGGAAACCACAGCTTGTAGGTGCGCCCTCTGCCAGGCTTTTCTGGCACCCAAGGAAGTCGGGTCTCTGCCTGCTCCCAAGCAAAGGGGATATTAGCAGCTGCTCGGTGAGAAAACAAATTCACAGAGATACAGGAAAGTGTGTTAAGGTGGTGGGAAGCAACTGGAGTGAGATTCCTGGCAGCTCGGGTATGTAAACATTCATAAAATAGAGAGTGTGTGCGTGTGTGTACTTTGTGGTGGCAGGAAACCCAAGAAGCTAGCTCCATTATTTTTGCTGGAATTGGTAGCAGCTGTACCAGACAAATATTATAAGCCCTTAACCCTCCTGACTTTATGCCTGTGAATGACCTAAAGATCATCCAAGCTGATCTAAATTACAGCACATCTTTACTAATTAGTAATGGGGTTTGGGATCTGATTTAGTTGTTCATAAAAAGGGCTTTCTGTTTTTCGGTAGCTTAGATGCTGGGCTATCTCTAGGGGAGGTGAGGGGAAGACAGAAGGTGGAGGTAATGTGTGGCCTCTTCTGAAGTGTCACATGGATGTGGCTAGCCTGCCACAAATTTAGCACCAGTGGCACTGACAACACACAGCAGTGGAAAAAGCAGAGATGTCCTTTTACACAGACGCAGGGTAAGGAAATTGGGTGAAGTTAATGGATCTAAGTTATAATTTCCAGTGGAAATACTAATGCAATTAATGTATTTCCACACAGCAGGACTGCAAGCCCATGCAAGTGTTTGGCTGTTTGTCATGACTGCTCAGGAGGCTGGCCTTGCCATATCCTGGGGTCTGTCCAGCTGCATCCAGACACATGCAGCCTGTGCTGAGGGTGGGAGCAGGGCTGAGACACACACCAGTATGGCAATAGGTTTGAGGAGCTGGAGGAAAAGACCATCACCAGGACTGGCTGCTGCATGGTTGTGGAAAGTGAAGGTGCCCGACAATGAACATCTGCCTCCCTGCCTGGGACCTGGGTGTAGGGCTGTTACTTTACCCCAGCTCCATGGCAGTGCAGTCCCCAGCTGGGGTCTGCACATCCTGTCTGGACACGGGAACAAGCAGGAAAGCCCAGCAGCCCCGTCATACAGCACCACAGATCTCCTTGCTGCTGGCATCCACCACCTCCTGCAGAGAAATCTCCCTCTTCTTAGGGGTATGCCTGTTCTCAGTGAAGTTACAAACCCTCTAGGGCAAGGTGCAAGACTCGTCTGATCTCCTCCCTGAATATGCCCAAGTGCGTGAAGCTAGAGAAGGGATTTCCATCCTGCCAGTGTGCTAATGGGAGCTGAGGAAGTGCTCAGCCTGGCTACCGCAAGGCGAGGTGTGGTGGAGCATCAGTGGTGGAGCAGAACCACAAAGCTGCTGTTGGGGAGACTGGTGTTCTATCCTGCTGCAGATCCCTGGAGCAGCACCCCATCCCCTCCCTGTGGACAGTCCACATCCGTGGGACAGCCTGTGCAGCCAGGTGCCAGCATCCTCTTTCCTTCAGGTCTCAGCCGGGCACATGGTGGTCCTGAGGTCCCCAGCATCCCTGCTGGGCCCAACCTCAGGAGTGGATTATTGTGTGCAGCAAGGGCACAGCTCCAAATAGGTGCCCTTAACCTGGCCTAATCTACACAGGGCTCTGTGCCTGCCAGGGCAGAGGGAAGTCAAATATATCTCACCTCAATAAATTGTTGTTCAGACTAAGGGAAGTGCCAGAAGCTTTAAAGAGGCTGTTGGTAGATTCCAGAAAAGAAGAAGCAAGTGACACCTGCTGCACATTAAAACAGCAATTGCTCTTGTATCAATAAGATGGTTAATGCATGTGGCTGGGGACATGGAAAGGCATATGTCTCAGAAAGCAGGACAAAATCAGTTTTTTCAAATCCTGTGCCCATGGTCCCGAGCTGATACACAGCAAGATGATAACGCAGCACAGTGGTTTCTGTTGGCCTCTACCTGTGTCCAGCCACAGCAGCCCTGGCTGCTGATTATTCAGCAGACATTAACCAGTGGAGTGTTTCCATGATTTTTTTTCTCAAAAACAGAATGCTGGGACAAAATGCTTTCATCTTTTTATTTTCTTTTTTGAGAATGTCTAAAACAACTCCAGAGCCTCTCAGATCATGACATTTATGTGACATGCAGTGCTGGTGTCAAAAGGTGCTGCTTGCTGTGCTGGTGACCACTTACCTCCAACAGGATGCTGTAACCCTCTGAAAAATACCATTTTGTCCTTTCACAGTGGAGCTTGTCATTACCTTATTTCCAAACACATGGGTTGCACTCCACACATCTTACAGCTCCGTGAGATATTTGCATTAGGGAGGCAGCTTGCTTTCCCACCTATCCTGTTCCATCAAAACACACTTTTAGCAGCTTTTCTTTTTTTTTTTTTTTGTTCCTCCTGCCTGTTCTGAATACATTATAATACAGACTTCGGCTCCATTATTGTATCTTTTCCCACAAGACCGTTGCCTCATTCAGACCTCAGCAGGGAACATACTTTCATCTCTGCCAGCTGGGCACGGCTGGAGAACCCTATGCTTGTAGGAGCTCCAAGGGGGAGGACATGGAGGTGAGGCTTTGCAGATTCCCGTGCACAGAGGATAGAGGAGTTTGGTTAGGTCCAAATCTGGTAGGGTATTTCTAGGGAGCCTCTCCCACTGCCTCCCTTGTCAAGCTAGTAATGATAATGTCAATGACAATGGGATTCCTCTCATCTGTTTTTAAGTGCCTAAAAGTTAGGTGTCTAAACCTAATTAGTTGGACAGGCTTCCTGCATAGTCAATGGAGACAAATAGGCACCTCTAGTGTATGATTCATTTCACATATCTTGAAGTTTATCTTGAGAAGGGCTGACTCACCCCAGCCAAGCACCTGCTTCTATTCTGTGACTGTAAAGGTAGATCTGCAGCTTGCTGAAGATTTGACAGCCACATTTTGGGTGTCCCAAGTTGGGCAGGATGAGTCCTACTCCCAGCTGTGGCAGTGGCTGTGGAAAGCATCATCACTTCGCTGCTCTGGCTTGCCCCCCTCCCACCCTTTTTCCCACAGAAGGTCCATTTCCAACCCTGTCCAAGCAAGGCTGGTTTTTAGTCTGTCCAAATCACATTATCAGCCCTTATCACATTATCAGACCAAGTTAAATATTTATAAAGCACCTGGGGGCAGGGTCCACATCTTTCTTCAGTTTGTATATTCCCTCGAGGAGCAAAGCTCCTGTGCTAGTTTGCAACCCTTTGCAGGCTGGTGCAATACAGCACCATGAGTCCATGTGCCAATCTGCAGGTCTTGACAAAATGCAGCTGGGAATGCAGAAAGACCTCATGGACATTGGGAAATAGGCAGGAGTGAATCATAAGAGTCAGGAAAAGCAACTAATGTGTGGGAAAAAGGCAAATGTGCTACCTCGGCACAAACATACAATAAGGAAGTATGTAATAATAATTATTGTTATTGTAATACGGCCTGGGTGAGCATTTGGGAAAAAGATATCTAATAACTGACAAGCGACGTGGCTCGGTTTGTTTTGATCTGAAATTCAAACAATGGTTGTGTTTATAAGGCAATAATACGCAGGGTACTGGCACCACACCAACTATGCACTCCCCAAGTCGGGTTTATATAGGTCATGCCAAACAAATAATAGTGTTCTTCAATATAATTACTGATTCATTACAGAAAGAGAATGTAATTGAGTCTGTTTGGATTTCAGGGAGGCGTTAGATATGGTAGATTCATGCATTTGAACTCAGATTGGGAAAGCTTTGTGTGCTCGCCTAGTTCTGCTCATCTAGGAGTCAGTGATAAAATTCCCACTGCAGCCTGCCCTGGCAGCATGAGAGACTTCCTTCAGGCTTCAGGAGTTGCTCATGCTCCTGCTGCCCTTTGCAGACTCTTTCAGCACCCTTGGAGCACTTCACAGTTAAGCTGGGAAAATAAACTAATGTTAGAGCAAGACCCAGATCCAAATATGCTGGACATGGCTCTTAGGCAATTGCACCTACCCCTTGATCCTGAAGGCATGCTGACCCCTCCACTTCTGAACTGATACCCCAGCTTAAGTGGCACATTTGGCCACGGGAGAGTTAAACTCTGTTGTTCTCATCCTGGCATGAGGGTGGGGTTGGGCAGTGGTGGGGCCATGCAAGCAGGTGCTTCCAGCACTCAGCGTTAAAGGAGAAGAGCTGAGCTCCAAAGGTGAGGGAGGACCAGGGCTGCTGCTCTGGTGGCTTTTGAATGGCTTTGCCACATGCCATTCCCTGGGGCGTGGTGGACTGGCATTTTGGCTGCAGTACTCTGCTTTCCCCAGGGAGACCTGGGCAGTCCTACACCAGTCTGAGGTGTTTCCTGCAGGCCTTCGCCCTGTACAGACCCTGCACAGCACGCAGGGATGGATGGTGGTGCCCGGAGCAACATCCTCAACACCCGGCACAGCTGCCAGTACCAGTGACAGGGCATTGCTCTGTGTGATACCTGGACTCAAGGGGTTTACCCAGGAAAACACAAGGCAATGTGGCACAGCCTTGGAGTCAGTACCCTTCATGTCCATCACCGGCCCTGCTGCTGCTCCCCACAGTACAAAGGGCAGAACCCCAGTCTCCTTCATCCCTCCTGCCCTGCCCCAGGTAGCAGCTGCCATTTAAAGAAAGGCCATACAGGGCATAATATGAGGCTTCCAGAAAAATGGGGACCGTGCCAGTCACACTGGTGGACCAGCACTCAGCAGAAGGAGCACAGATAGAGCACTAGACCCACTAGTCAGTTGGTTTCTGCAAGCTTCTGAAGTAGTTCATCAGGAACAAGAAGGGACCATAGTAATTTATGCTCTCAAAAGGTCTTTTGATAAAGACCTTTCCAAGAATGAAACAAACTTGGCAGCCATGGTATGAAAAGTCCCATCAGGGATTGAAAATTGAGACAAAACTGGCAGAATAGGGGGAAAATCCATTAAAAGTAAAAGGCCAGTGTTCCAATTGGGGAAGAAGAGTTTACTGGATGGAAGGGGGTTGAGGGACCATGCCTGGATGAAAGCAGCCCTCTGAATACTATTACAAAAATCAGTGAAGGGGGAAGAAGGATAAAAAGGCAACAGCATTTGCTGCCAACAGAGAACCATGCATTATAAATGCAAGCAAGTCTTGGCAGGACTGGGAGGGACTCCAGAAGATTCTAACTAAACTTGGAAACCAAACCACCATAACGGAGAAAGTTCAGTGCACACAAATGCCAAAGCAAGCTGTTTTAGAAAAAATTGGGCAAGCCTCTTACTGTGAATTAGAAGTTGTGTTGCAGTGAGCAGTGGACAGGGGCAATGACTGTTCAAGCATCACACATAAGACACCTGCACCATGAAAAACATGTCATTGTATAACCTGGGTACCCATCACAGTCCATGGCCACTTGCCCACTGTGAAGCAGGATCTAAAGAGACATTGTAAGATGGACCATGCTGAGTCAAGATCAAAAGTCCATCAAAGGCAGCATGGAAAAATAGAAATAGGATCAAACGCAGAGCTGGATAGGGGACTTTTTCTGTGAAGGGAGGTTGAGGAGTATAATATTATTTCATTTGCAACAGGGGTGAGGAAGGCTACAAAACAATTTAGCAACAACTGGCCAATGCTTTCGGTTTATTTGTGCTCTATAAGTTGAAAAGAAAGATGTAAAGGTGCTTTTAAAAATAGTTGCAAGGAAGTTTGTGCTTTGCCACTGCCTCTCAGTACTGTTCCCGGCTGGATGTGATCTGCTGATAAGCTGATACCTGGCCTGAACTCAGCCACCTCTGCGTGCCAAGCCATCTGGAGTAGTGTGCCGGCTCAGGATAGATCGCTGACACCCACTTTTGCAGAGGCTACATGCAATTGCCTTGTGGGTAACCTCCAGCCCTGGGCAGCAGCTGGTGAAGCCCAGCCTGTGCCCTGAAAGCCTGCTCACATCAGTGTCCAGCTGTCACGTAGTGGGGACTACACTGCAGGGCCAAATGTGGTCCCTGGCAGACAAGACTCCAAGACCATGCAATAAGAAATGGAAGTGGGTTCTGTGTGTAAATGATTTACTAGTATGACCTGGCTATCAGGCTGTTCTTTATTTTTATGAAGTTACTAAAGAACTGTATTGATTCCGAAACAAGTTTGAGGGACAAGAGAAGTGACATAGAGCATAAGTACATAGCAAAGGCATCTGTCTCCGATGTGTGGCAAGGCAGCCGGGCTGGGAGGGGACAGATGCCTTCTGAATTTCCAGCTTTTCCTGCATACAGAAACCTTTGTGGAGAAACCAGAGAGGGAGAAATGCCACACATTCTACAGGTGGCTGAACCAGAAAGGTGGGAGCTTTGCCACATGCTCTGTGGATGACCAGGGAGGGGAAATTGTTTGCTGGATGAAGTTTGTCACTATTTCAGTCAGGGTTTCTGGGTTCCCCCAGCTTCCAGTGCTGTGCTGGGGCCATGGATCCAACCGAGAGGTAGGCTTTTGGCTGAGAAACAAAAGCAAAGCATGGAATTTCTGTCATCAAAGAAGAGCTAATCATGCTGCTGACAAGAGCAGACACTGGGCCTGGTGTCTGGCCACCGTGCAGTGCAGGTAGTGAGCACTAAGGGGATGACGTGATGCCTTGCTCCACAGCACAATTTCATTGGTGTTGTGAAGCCCAGGCAGCCTTGAAGATCCACAGCAGGATGCTTCCTCCTTACCTCCTTCTCTCCTTACCAATCCTTTGCTTTCTGTAAGGGGATAAAAGGTGTTGCAGACACATGAGACATTGATTGCTGTCTACTGGGGCTGAAAAAAGAGGAAGGCTAATCCTCCTACTTTCCTACTTTTTTTTTTTAAGTCTCTGTTCCATAAATCATGTAGTCATAAGAGAATCTAATTTTTCAGCTAAGAAAAGCATGCTGTTCATGTTAGGTAACACAGAGAAAAACATAAAAATTCTGAAGTGTGAGTCAAAGACTAGATTCAAAAGCAAATGTACAGAATTTAACATTACTGGTTTTATTTTTTCTTAGTTATGTTGCTTAGGTGACTGACAGTATTTTGGAACCTGTCTGTCAAACATTTGGGATTAGTTCTCTTGGAAGGGCAAGGATGTGGGCCCTCTAGTGCCACTTGGGAAATGCCAAGACACCAGCCCACAGCTCTGCAGGGGGAAGTGTTACTTGGTATGTACCAAGAGCTTAATCAGAAATTTGGGAGCATCTCAGATGGTCAAGGAGAAAAACAGATCAGTTTTTCTCCTTAGGTCTCCTGCATGTGGCTGGACCAGTTGGATAATAGGCCCAGCAGTAACTCGTAGCAACAGGAAACTCTGCCTGTTCAATGGTTGCCTGATGTCCTGTGTGAAATGAGAGTTCAGCCAGTGCTGCTTCGTTTATCTGTGGATGGACACTTGCTATATCCAGGCCTACAGAGTGATTGTTAGACATACCAAATAATTTCTAAGAAGTCTTCTGACTCCAAAGCTCAGTGCCCTTCAGTTTGTGTACACTGAGCTGAGAAATCATGCCCACTAATTGTTACTGAAGTCAGCAGTTGGTTGGCCCACCAGTACAATGCCAGGATGCTGGGCAAGCTTCTGCCCCTCCTCCCAAATTCAGATGTGTTTGAGATGTGCAGCTCAAAGATGACCAGTCTGTTACCTCTAATGTTGTCGATGGATAAAAATCCTATGGGTTCAAGATGTGGCAGATGTGACTGTCTCTGTTGCAAATGGAGCTGTTCCAAAATGCAAACCAGAATTTCAAAGTGTCACTAAAATGCTGAAGGCCCATTGAGGAGCCGGTGTGGGGGTGGTGGATGGTAAAGGCTTTCTTAGTGAAACTTCGTGAGAGGAAGTCTGCTGATGAAGGGATGATCCTACAGTTGCCTCCAAGAGTATAATCAGAATGAAAAGCGGCAGCAGCAAAAGCCAGTAATGCACCAAAAGATGTGTTCAGCCTAAATCAGACCAATAAATCAGCTGTACTGGTGAATTAACATGCTAACTAATCCACATCTCCTGAACCCTCTGCTCCAAAGCTCATCCCAAGAAGAAAGTTGTTGCAATGATGATGCTATGGAGAGGCCTGGGGCTCTGTCTCATAGCAGAGTTGTGTATGTGTATGACCAGTTTGCATTTGTAAAATGCATACATTTCACAGAATCTTAGAATCATTAAGGTTGGAAAAGACCTCCAAGATTATTGAGTCCAACCTTTGACCAAACACTACCATGTGAACTGAGCCATAGCATTAGGCTCTAGATCTCGTCATTTCTTGAATGCATCCAGGGATGATGACTCCACAACCTCCCTGAGCAATTCATTTCAATGCTTGACAACCCTTTCAATGAAGAAGTTCTTCCTAATGTCCAGCCTGAACCTCCCGTGGTGCAGCTTGAGCCCATTTCCTCTTGTCCTGTCACTTGTTGCCTGTGCAAAGAGACCAACCCTCACCTGGCTACAGCCTCCTTTCAGGTGGTTGTAGAGAGTGATAAGCTCTCCCCTGAGCTTCTTTTTCTCCAGGCTAAACACTCCCAGCTCCCCCAGCCACCTGTCATCAGACTTACTCTCCAGACCCTTCACCAACACCACTGCCCCTCTCTGGACCCACTCCAGCATCTCAATGTCTTTCTTGTACTGATGGGCCCAGAACAGAACACAGGTTTTGAGCTATGGCCTCACCAGTGCCAGGTACAGGGGGATAATCACTGCCCTGGTCCTGCTCACCACGCTATTGCTGATACAGGCCAGGATGCCACTGGCCTTCTTGGCCACCTGGGCACATGTTGGCTCATGCTCAGCCATCTGTTGGCCAGCACCTCCAGGTCCTATTCTGCTGAGCATCTCTCCAGCCACTCTTCTCCCAGCTCCATGGGGAAGTTGTGACCCAAGTGCAGGACCCAGCACTTTGCCTTAGTGAACCTCATGCCACTGGCCTCAGCCAATGATCCAGCCTGTCCAGATCCCTCTGCAGATCCTCTCTTTTGTACCAGAAAAAGTAAACAATAAGTGGTTCTGTGCATGTATTAGACTAAGAAGAGTGTGCATGTGTGTGTTTGTGCTGGCTTAAGGAATTGTGTATGTGCATAAGAACAATTGTGTATGTGCTAGTGAACACGTAGCAAGACACCGAGTGTCCATCACACATCTGTGTGTGAGCACTGGAAACTGTGGCAGAAGCAGCATGTGCTCCAACAGGGAGCAAGGGTGAGCAGGGCTGTGTATGTGTTCATTCATTGCAAGAGCTCACTGAATGGTTCTGCCAGCCGTGGGGAGCGTGCGTCTGTACTGACAGCAGGGCAGAGGAGCAGTACTGCAGGCACAGGCACCCACACGCATGGGAAGGGAGTAGGACAGGGTGTGTGGCACTGCAGTGCTGGAGGGGAGATGCAGAAAGGCTTTTTCCTGACTGTTTATACGACGTGGTTTGACTCAGCAAAGAATTAACATGGTAAAGAAAAATCTAGAAGTGCTCTTGCCAGCCACAAGCAGAGTGATCAGCATACACAGGATGTGGTAAGAGCTAAAGGCGTCCCGTTATTAACTTCACTTTTATTTCAAGGGGATTCACTTCTCTGTTCTGGTTCCCATTTGAGAAGTGAAACCTAAGATGGTACCATCACAAAAGAAATACTGGTTGCAGCTCATTTGTTTTTCTGCTTTATTATTGTCTTTTAAAAGGTTACTTTGCTTTTCCTTGAATGGAATTTATTGAAATTGCTGGTAACACATGAAGTCTTCACTCTCTGTTTCTCTACTGAGGAATTATCCCATTTGCTCTCATTTGAAACTGTTGACTCTGAGGGGAGTGTTTATACCTCATAGTATGGTGCAACCCAGAGCAGAGGGAAAAACGCAGGTTCCTCCTAAGTACATCCAGAGTCTGTGCACTGCTCACAAGGTGCTTTGTAAACATTTATTTATTCTTGTACACATGCTCCCTTCCCTTCCCCATCAGGTGAGGAAATATTATTGTCACCATTTCACAGATGGAAGAAGTGAATGCAGATAGGTCTGGTGACTCACCCTGAACCGCTGAGGCTGATTTAGAGCTGAGGCGTTAAGCTCCTAGCCACCTAATTTAATCCAGCAGGTCACGTTCCCACCCAGGCCTGACAATATAGGTAGCGCCAGCTCCATCTACGTGCCACCCACTTGTCCTGTGAAGCAGTAACACTCCTCTCAGCGTTTGCAGAATGAGATCAGATTGCTGTGGCTTACTCCATGCGGTGTTGTCATCAGAGCGTGATATATCATTATGATATGATGTTATTAGGCCTGAAACTAACGCAAGGCCATGCACAGAACAGAGGTAGGCAGTTGAAAATCAGCGACCATGTGCTCCTCCACCACATCACAGGCACACACCCTGTACCAGGGTGTTGGTTGATTCCACCACACTGCAAGGATCTGCAAGCAATCTGCATGCTGGGCAGGGTCTCCCCACCTTCTCTTTTGGGGCCTGGGTTAATTTCTGCCCGTACAGTCCTGGTGCAAATGTCTGAGGGAGGAAAGATGGCTCTGTGAGGAGATGGAAGGAAAATGTTTGCCTCTCGAGTGGAAATGGCTCTCAAAGCACATGGTCAGGAGACAAAGATGCTGGCCCCAGTTCTTTGTGAGGGTAGTTGTTTTTAAGTGCTGAGCACTTACTGGAAACTAAGCCTCCTAAAACTGGTTCACTACAAGCATTGGGAAACAGAGCCTTCAGTGTCTCATCACAGCTGAACATCCAGGGCCACATGTCGCCACTGCGGTTTGCTTTTGCTTTGCTATTTAAAATCCTCACCTATGTTGTTATCCTCTCCCACACAGAATCAAGAACAACAACAATAATAAAAAAAACCCAAGCTCCTTATCATCTTCCTTTGCTTTTCGCACTGTTTACACAGGGCATGATTTCACTCATGCCCAGCTCATTGCAGATGACTCAGATTAGTCAGTTCCACTTTCTGAGACTGGCTGGTCTGGCTGGGCCCCATGAGATGCTGCTGCACCCAGCTTCACGCTACTGAAAGGGACGTCAGCTTTCCCTGCATGAATCTTAACTTCTGTTTTAAAATAAAACACTTGGTATTTTCATCTTTGGACTATAACCTTTGCAATAGGTTGTTTCAGTGAATCTGGTGCTGCTTTTTGTCTTGTCATGTGCAAAAATGTTTTCCATTGCCATGACTAAGTTTGCAGAAAGATCTATCTTGATTTCTGTGGGCTTGGAACCTGTCTTTCAGGGACCGGTACTGTGCCTGTTGAGAGCAATGGCAAAACATCCACGAATTTCAAGATGTGAGAGGTAAAGGGTCTCAAAATACTTCAGAGTGGGAAGGGAATGCATTTGAGTGCTAGGACTGTTCAGAGGCCTCTCTACATCTCTTTCAACCATCATATGTGGGTTTGAGGTGCCCTGGGACTTTGTAGGGAAATGGGTGAGTCTTGAGCATCTAGAAGGCAGATAGGTAGTTCTTCCCCTGGCTTTCCTTTAGGAACTAAGTGCCACTCACACTATGCAAGAGACATGAGTTGTAGAGAGTCAGGACAACACCTTTCTGGGCTTTTGTCTCTGGAGTTGAGGTTTCTTGGTCTATCTGAGGGTTAAATGTGAGTTATCCTCTGAGGGCAGAGCAACCAGTGGCAGGAGGGCTTGTGGAAGAGCCTCAAGTCAGCACCATTCATCCACAGAAACAGAAGATTCATTGTTGTTGAACTAGCAGAAAGTTAATCTCTTAGTTAAAGTATTACTGGGCTCTACTTGCTCTTATCCTTTCACAGTGCAAGGGGCAAGGAGCTCAGTAGGTCAGCTGGCTAGTACCTGGCAGCAACTGCAGGGACCCGGTCAAGGCCCAGAGTGTGACCTGTGCCTCCTTGGTTAGATCCTTTACCACAGTTCATGTTGTTCTCTTACAGCCCCTGTTCACGCTTTAGTGTGTTTTGTGCTAAACAGAACAAAGTAAGAGCCCTGCAGAAGAAGGCCCAGGCCAAAGCTAGGTATGGTCAGCACATTAGCTGTCCTGCAGTAACAGAGTGCGCAGCATCAGCACCACTGCTGAGAAAGGAAACTCTAGTCCTTAGAGGAGTGCAAAAGACATTGCCTAAATTTCAGGGGTTCCCAACAGGGAAGGCAGCTGTGCCAACTGTGAGAGGCAAATAAAATGACTAGTTGAGGAGTCACAAATTCAGACCAAACACTCAGGTAATAGCCCACCTTCTTCTAAGTGGCATAAGTCAACACCCAGTGGCACAGATAATCAGAGCCCTGAACAGCATGGGATTTATTTGCTGCTGGTGTAGCTGCTGTGCCTACCCCAGCCACAGACCCCTGTTCCCAGACCTAATCCACCAAGACAGCAAGTTACAGTTTTGCTGGCTGAAAATTTTCTAAATGGGAACAGGGAGCAGTCCTCACTATCTCTTGCAGGTTCCAGCTCAGCAATGTGTGCTACACCCATTCATCTAAATGCAGAATTAGTTCTGAAACTAATGATAAGGCTTTAAATGCCATCACACAGCTAATTTATTTCCCCACTGTCCCAAAGTGCTTCCCAGGTGCTGAAAAGCTTAGCTGCCAAAATCTCCATGGCCTTTGTTGTCAGCCTCAGCAAGACAGCTCTACGTTGCACCAGCACCACCATCAGCTGTTGTCTCCTGTCTTTCATGTGTGACTTCCCTCCTCAGAGCAATGTGCTATACCCTTATGTCAGTGGAGCAGCTGCAAAAAGTGAGCTAGGTGTGATATCACACTACAACACACTGCCTGTGCTGAAGGCACAAGGTCATCCCACCCTTGGGAAGGGGAGGGAGGACATGGGTGTATTTACACACACATGAGCACACCTCGGTGGCTTTGTGTAAACACGTGTACCCACGGAGTTTCCATTTGGAGACGTGCTCCATGTGGCATGTATCTGTTCAGGCAGAAAAACATCACTGCCCCAGTTCCTGCAGCAGAATCCTTTTTTGTTTTTTTTTCTCTCTTGGGTTCTGGAGTTACTTCTGGTTTACAAAAATATCACCACAGGGCAGCCTTCCTGACAGGTGGAATAGTTTCCCCTTGAGAAGAAGCTGGTGGAAATCCCCTCTCTTGAGACATTTTTAACTTTGCCAGAAAACGTACGGTGGGAGTGACTGCCTTAACTAGTGAGCTGACTGGGATGAGCTAATGGGTTTTTCCATATCTGGTGTCTAGTTCCAGGGATTTCCATGAATTGCTGTCAGGACAGAAGATTGCAACTGTGGGATCTGCTGTTTCAGCTCCACTGACATGTCATTCCCCCAGGACACCCAGTGACCTGGTTAATCTGGTTCTTTGCTTCTGACTTCTCGTAAATGATTTATCAACTGGCGTGGATCCCTATTTGCCTAAGGAGGCGTGTGATGACCTCTAGCAGACCAGCTGCACTGAGCTACAGCCCACATTTGGCATTTGGTCACTGCTGGTCCAGCTCGTGACCCTTGGCACGGGGAGCAGGAGGACAGGGCTTCGTCAGAGCCCAACGGCAAGGACTCCTGCAGGGAGCTGTGGGTGGTGTTTACAGGATTTTGTGGAGAGCCCTTGGTGACTAAGCCGTCAGCTCATCAGGGAAGGCGCTTGCAGACCTGCCTTGGCCTGCCCTGACCCTCATGGTGTGTAGGTCCTGGCTGGGAGGCTGGCTGTGTTTGCTGTGTACAGACTGCAGGGTGCACCTCCTGGGAAGGATCAGCTGCTGCAACAGCACCAGCCTTCAAGACCATGTACTCTAAAGGAAAAATAACGTGAGTGCCTGCCACCTTGTCCATCCTCAGTGATGACACCAGTGTCCAAACCAGTTGTAGCTCTGGAGTTCTTTGTCATGCACATGCATAGGTCAATACCCACACACAAAACACTACAGCTAAGCAGAAGATTGTACAGCTCTAAACTCAAATGCTCAAGCAGGGAGATGAGGGATGATCCTGCAAGCTTTACATTCTGCCTTTGTAGGTGAGGCTAGAGTGTGAAAAGAGATCAGATACCACAAATCAGGCATCCCCCTAAATACTGTATATGGGCAGCTCCCTCCCTGCCTTTCCTCCAGGCCAGTTATTGCTGCTTCCTGCTCTGATTGTTTCAAATCTGGTTATCTTGAGTTATGCCTGTTCTGGCAAATATGGTGCAGCAGAGGGGAGGTCCTGTTCTCATCACTGTTGTATGCATGCCACAGATCACAGAGATTAGCATAGGAGGAACAGCTCAGATGAGCTTGAGGCAGGCATTGGGAAGCTTGCAATAGAGCTGTGTAATGTATAGAAAAATAAAACTGCTTAACAAAATCTTTGTTGTAGAAGATATAGGGCCACACCGAATTTTCAGATGGCTGGAGACTGTTTCACAGGGTCAGCGCCCAGAAGAAGGGGAAGCTGGGGAGGCCTACTCCAGCACCAGCCTGGACAGCCCCGCTCCCAAGAGACACAATGTCACACTACCATAGGGCCACACATCATCAGGGAGGGCTGGCTCAGGCTGCGGTGAGGAACCTGCAGCCACATGTTGGCAAAAGCATGGGGTGTGTTTTCTTCTCACACAAGGGTGGATCTGGAGGAGCTTTCAGCTTCTTGGGACATGATAAGTGGGACTTTTTTGATTATAGCCTAAGAGGATGGAGGGTGCAGCTCCTGTTCCCTATTTTTGGTGGCACTCC